>JAEIFR010000044.1:0-51210 GCA_018904105.1 Zaprionus tsacasi
AGGTGGCCGGGCGATCACGGCACCAGCAAAGATAGGGGCAAATATGCACGCCTACCAGAAGAAAAGGCGCGAGAGCGCTAGCGCTCGTCTGGGCACAAGCGGTTCGCTGGAAAGCAAGACGAGGTTAGAAGCTGCCAACAAAGCTTTGGAAAGCTTATACTCACGTCCTGCCTCGAACACCCACAATATAAACAGCACCAAAAGCTACGTTCCACCGACTTAACAATTATTAACTTTATTTATACACTTTTTTAGTGATCACTTTGATTTCGTTCGATTTGAAAATTTTGCACCGACGCGTGTTCTCCAAGTTTTTCTCAATTAGTGAAGAGAAAAAGAATATCGAACACGATGATGAAAATATCGATATATCGCCACTCCACTTACCAACACTGATCGAGCAGGTCGGCCGATATTCGAGCTGCCAGACTCGTTTCGATTCAGAGTTGCCAGATCGTGTGTGGTGATAACTATTATTTGAATTCAAATTTGAATTTGAATTCATTTATTTAATCTTAACTAGTATTTAAAATTTTAAAAATTAAAATTTTTCGCCCAAAAGATGGGGGGAAGTAAAAGGCAAATCCTAACTAGTGATTAAAATTAATGAAAATTAAAATTTTTTCCCCCGCCCCCCCAAAATTTTGGGGGGAATTAAAAAAAAAAAGGCGGTCTTATTTTGTTGGTGAACACGGCCACCAGAGCACCCACCATCATCAGGAAAATGGTGCCAGGACCCAGCACAGTACCAATCATCAGCATGCCTTGGTACATGATGTACAGTGTGGAGATGGAGTTGTTCTTCTCCACGACAGTGCTCGCATCGCCCAGAATATCTAATATGTTGGCTATGGTCGAGGGCACCCAGCGTCTGCGTTGGTTGTAGAACTCATTAAAGTACTCCGGCGAGTGGGTAAAGGCATCCGAGGCAGCGCAGTACTCCACCCGGAAGCCCTGCTTCAGCAGCAGAGTGCACAGCCAGCGATCCTCGCCCTGGTCGTACTGCACCATTTTCATGGGCTCCGAGCTGACCAGCGTGTATCGCTTCATCACACTGTTCTCCATCAGCGCACTGGCACGGAACAGACTGAAGCAGCCCGGACTGCAGAGCACACAGCCAATCACATGCTCCGTAGCCTTCTGCAGCCAATGGCCAATGGCGTACTCGAACTTCTGATACCAGACCATGGGACCACGACCCACAGGATGTATGCGTCCGCAGGCTGCGCCCAGTTCATCGATAGCCTTCATGCGGTCAATGAGCAGCTGCACAGCACGCGGCTGGAAATCGATATCGCCATCCAGGGCCAGCAGGAAGGTATTCTCAGCAATCACTGCCTTGCGACGCGCCGAAAGCTTGTCCGTGTCCATAATGCCAAATCCGAGCAGGTAATACATGTACATAACCTGGGACCAGCGTTTCTTGTGACGTATCTTATCCTTATTCTTCAAATGCGCCACCATCTTGGTGCGTCCCGGCAGCGTCCACACCAAGCGCCCTCCGTAGGGGGTTTCAATCTTCAGAGGCGCTTTGATTTTTATATTCGACCCGTAGACCTCAAAGGCGGCCTTGTCTATAGTTCGTATCAGCGTCTTCACGTACTCATTCAGCGGGGGATTACGCTTATTTTGGCAGTGCTTCTCGTCCAGCACAAAGGCATCGTCGAAGAATATGTTGGCTGTGAAGTTGGACCAAGGACTCAACTAAATTAAAATGCAACACTTAGTAAATAATTGAAGACAAATGTAAATGCAAATAATAGGATCGTTCAGAACTGTAAAGCAAATAGCAGTTATCTGGCTCTCTGGCTATCATAAACATATTATATTAGCTTAGCAACCTTAACATTTCTGTAAATCGCTCGAAAAAGAGGCGAAGTTATGTTTGTCATATGTAAAATAAGCTGGCAAGCCTGAAGATGAAACATTTCTGCAGAAGTCTTCCTATTATGTCAAGGGTCGTAAAAGTGGTAGCCTGGCATAATTCCTAGGCTTGTCTAATTCTTTTCGAATTTATAACCAAAAGTGCTCTGGCCACATTTTTTGGCTTGTCGCCATTTTGGCAGAAGCGGAAATGAAGACGCCGAATACTATAAATAGTATCCACAACGGTTCCCCAGCTGCCAACGGGCAGCTGCTCCTGCTGCAGCCTCTTGGAGCTGCCACTCCCGCTGCCGCATACTTCTGTGCTGCACTGTACTTGGCTTGCATAAATTTCTAATTTGACAGCGTTTCAGCCGAATTTATTTGGCCCGAAGCCGCCCAATCCGCAGGCGAATACAGTTTATGCATGCATACAAATTCGGGACAGGACTAGGGACTACCCGACTACCCTGACCCCCGACTGTCTACAGACAACTGCAGCGCCATCGTTTCTTATGCTAAATTCGAAATTCGAAATTCGAATACACTCTTTTCCAAAGTGATAGACGGAATGAAGAGAGTTTGGGAGTGCAGATGCGGATGCACTTGACATATTTACATACTTTCCAATTCATAGTATTCATCATCCGCCTTGCCTCCGTTCAGATAGTTCTTTGCCATTCGTCGAGCGCATTGATCCTCATCCAAGCGTACAATTGATTTGAGGAATGCCATCAATTCCTCCTCGGTCTCGTGCCACATGGTGGCGCAAACAATCAGTTGCGGTATTTTGTCCTCCTCCTGTATATCACGACTGGCTTTGGTGTCAGCTCGCAGTGCCGTCATCGGATCCCTCAGGTCGCTCTGCACAGAAACAATTTATAATGTATAAAATAGTGGGAAGAGTCGAGACAATATTGGAGATAGCGTATTTGGAACCGGGGAGAATAATGTATTGCTAATATATTTGGATAATATCTACTCCATCAAATTGTTCAGCCCTTAAAAAGTTAACCCAATTGAGTTTGCATGCCACATATTGTAGCAAGTTGGGGAAAACTAACGGCAAACTTGTTGCCTAATGGGATTGGGGCCCTTTAGGAGCACACATAATTCACAGACATCTAATTTATGGGCACAAAAATCAGCGTATGAGGCCTGATTTTAATTACTTTCTGTATATTCATGTTTCACTTTGCCAGAGCCAGCACCAGGGCCACATATAGTATCCAGAGCCATCGAAGTCTAGCGAAAGCACTTCACCAAGTGGCGTCGTGCACGGGCCAAACCGAAGCTCTTTTAATTAAGTTAACATCGGGAAAACCTACACACCGAAAATCGCACTATACACGAGTGTGATGAGTGGGAGGGGGGAGCAAACACATGGGAAAAGTGTGTGGAAGTGAGAGGGGAGTTGCGGGAACAGACAGGGAGAACATACACAAACATTCACAGAACTTTGCAGTTTCCCCGTCATTTAACTTAATTACATCGCCCTGACATTTGAAGCGAAACGCGACAGAGTCAAAAAGTCCTCTGCAAATATGGTACATACGCAGATGAGAGGGAACTGAGTGAGTGACAAAGAGCTTCACAGAGTGGAGGGAGGGGGCAGGGGGCAGGGGGCAGGGGGCAGTCGCGCAGATAATCAGTTGACGGCAGCAACTTGGCATGATGATTGATGTTAACGCCTGATTACAATAATTCATTAACATGAACTTCAAGTCTGGATTGGATGTGCGTGGATGTGCGGGGCGTAATGAACGTGGCATACGTAATGAACAGACTGGCGACCCCCTCCCCCATCTGGGGCTGAGCTGCACCCACCTTGAGGCCTAGATACTCATCGCTCCAGTCGAGTATGCGGCGATTCATCATGGAGCACTGGTCGACGAGGAGGCCGCAGTACCAGGGACACACGTAGAGCTTCTCGGTGGGCGCATTCTTGTCGTTCCTAGGTTGCCAGATGTGCACGCAGGTCCACAGCTGGGCGAGCCACCAAAGTGGCCACAGCCACAGCGCATACTCCATGCTCAATGCGGCCAATTGCGGCAGACTCTGGCCAAGAGCGTGCAGCGTCAAGTAATCCGGCAGCAGGCCGTGCAGCGCACACAAATCCCTGGCCCGCATCTGCGACAAGGCGGTGGTCAGACACACCGTGACCGGCGCCGCCAGGCTCAGGGGCAGCGCATAGCTGAAGCATTGTATCTTTATCTTGCAGGCGAATTTGCCGAACACGTGGCACAGATACGCGGCAGACACCTGCAGCAGCAGGGCGTATACGACGGCATTCGGATTCGATTGCAGAACGAGCGAGTGTACGAGTTTCCCCGACTGGATGACGGATGAGCTGCTGCTGCTGCTGCTGCTGCTGCTGCTGTTGACGGCGACATGTGCCAAATTTACCGTATCCGAGTACTGAAATGGAATAAGTTAATAGGTTCCACTGCCCGTTGGGTTTCACCTGGGCACCTGGGAAGCAAGTACCGTAAGGGTTATGGAGTGTGTGCGCCAAGCCTGCAGGAAGAGCGCAAAGTAATCGACAAAGTTCTGGCCGTGCAGCAGGAAGCCCATCAGGGCGAAGACTGCGATCTTCAGAGGTGCCAGGTACAGGTAGGTGTGGTAACGGGATCTGCTGCAGCGTATGGTGCGTATCACATAGGCTGGGGAGGGTAGATGAGGACACATACATGTGTATATAGTATACAGTATACTATATAGCTCGATCTTGGCTCTTTCTCATTCTTCCCGTTATCTCGAACTCACCTATCGCCTCATGTGTGTTGGCATAGTTCTCCCACCAGCGGAACGAGACCAGCAGCAGGGGCAGCGCGAGCAGTTGCACCTCCAGCTGCTCGGACATCGCTGGCCACACCAAGAAGACGCTGCCCAGCGACATCGTGGCCAGAACGGACACGGCGTATTTCAACATGTCCGCGGATTTCCACTGCAACCGTATGCCCGTTAGCAGGTCTAGTAGAGAGAGAGGGAGATGGAGTGAGAGAGAGAGAGAGAGAGAGATAATATTTTAGGCAATCAATTTAATTGCTGCTAGTTTGGCCGACACGGAGGCTGCTGATAAGACGCAACCAGCATCATCGCTTCAATGCCTCAACGGTTGGGTATGTTATGCTACTGGGGGGGTGTGTGTTCGGGTGTGTGTGTGTGTGTGTAGGTAACTACGGTGCGAGTGTTCCACTCACTGAGCAACGACGGTACAAGGCAGACACAGCAGCCGAGCATCGCTCCACGCGTCATATCCAATTGCGGCAGCACGGTGAAGGTGAGCAGCGCCAGGCCCACGACATGCAGCAGTTCAAAGAGTGTGACCTGATTGGGAGACAACAGCTAGTGAGCTTATCTATCAATCTTGGGAGCAACCATTACTCACCAACGCCACTTCCAGGCCGCTGGGTCGCAGCTCGCGCTTGAACATGACGATGCGCAGGGCGCGCAGAAAGGTGAACACCTCGGGCGCTGCAAAGGCAAAGATCAGGGCCCACACCCAGGCAATTTGTTGCAGCTTGCTGGGCATTGCCATCACGGGTCCATCGAGTAGGACTGCACAAGTAGCCCGCGATAGGGTTTAGATGGAAGAGTAGAGGAAGTCTCAGTTAGTATATCCTATTTCAATGGGTTACCCAATCTACACAGTTATCTGGGCGAAGCGTAGGCCTACGCCTGTCAAGTCATTGATCGTTGCCGCCCTTCTCCGCTGACCTTGACTTACGGTATTTGCTGCACACTTGCACCTTCGTGTCGCCGTTGGTGTTCCCTGCCATGTATAGATAGGCCAGATTAGCTGCCACACTGGAAGCCAAGACAACGCCGAAGACCACAAGATAAGTGAAGAGCTTGAAGAGCTTCAGGAAGAACTGCAACTTCTTCCAGTCGGCGTCGGATCCGCTTGTCCGTTTAATCGGTGGGTCCAGAAATAAATTCCAGCCCAGCTCTCTCTCGGGCACCTGGCTGTGTAAGGCACATTGTGTTATCTCGTTGTTAACTTCCCTCTGAGGCCCACTTGCCCACCAACTTACTGGCTATACATATAGTAACTGTCTCTGCCGTGATCCGCACTCATGTCTGTGCGCCTACTAAGACTATTTCCAACTGAGAGCAAGCACTCTCCACAATTGTTGAAGTGACTCGCTGGGTCTGTTAAGGTCGCCTTCATCGAAGCGACATATTATCGACGATATCGTCGGGGTGCGTAAGTTGACAGCATGTCAACAAGACGCTGGCGATAAGGCACGCCGCCTGAGCTCGCCAGGGACCGCAAGACTCTCGCGAAATTGTCACTAATGTAAGAATCTGTCGTAGAACCCATTAAAGCTGCTCGGTAAATAACTCCAGCACGATGGATATCCATCATTATTCTTTAGATTACTTAAGGAACTGTCGGCTTATCAATTTATCAGAGGAAAAATCCATGAACTCGTCTTGTGAAATTCACTTTGCGATCATCGGTATCACTGATTTTGATACAGATTGTTTTGTGGGGTCTTTCCATAGTATATTAATAATTATATCTGTTCTATAGCGGAAGTAAGTACTTCTCAATTTACTATCCGTTTTTCATATCACAAAGGTGCAAAATAAACTTAAATACCGTATAGGCTTTCAAATAAATGTAAAATTATATTATGCAATTGTTTTTTGATGACGCAGACACTTTTATTTTAAGTGTATTTAAGCCACAGATATTAAGTCTTGTAAAAATGTATCTGCCGGCCTGAAATTCAGGAACGGAACTCAGGATTGCTTTCGTCGTGCGCAGACCTCTCAAAATATAATTAATTATTCCTGCTTATTACTACATAGTATAAAACAAAGTTACTTCTCTGTCCCTATGTCCCTATGTATGCTTAAATCTTTTAAATCTTTTTTTTAATAGAGAAAGTGATTCAAGAGGAAGGATTATATGTATGTACAATGTATAATAACATCCATTAAATAGAAAGTACTGTTATTTTTGGGGAAATTGGGGGAAAGTATACAAGGTAAAGCTACTGAATGCATCCTTGTCCCTGCTTTCTTCAAGTTGACGCACTACCTCCACGTGGTTTTCCCTGGATTGTAACTTAGCATGCGCACATTGTACAGACCTGGTGCCACTTAACAACTAGTGGATACTCTAAGCAATTTAAGGCAGCTATCCAGGAAGCTCTAATACAGACAGGCACGAGTTTGGTTGTGGATTCGCCGTAGGAACCAGGCTACGGCACCGAGTCTCACAGTTTACACCTGTAAATGAGAGAATTGCGACGATCCGAGTAGCTGCCAAATTCTTTAACATCAGCCTTATCTGTGTGCACGCCCCAACGGAGGAGAAGGACGACGCCATCAAGGATGCTTTCTATACAGACCGAGCGTATAGCCTCTGCCCGTCGCATGACATTAAGATCCTCCTCGGAGATTTTAATGCTAAAATCGGACGGGATCGCATCTTTGGAGCAATCGTTGGACAGCATAGCTTACATGAGTCTACCTCGGAAAATGGGCCTAGACTTATAGGTTTTGCTGCTGCACACAATATGATAGTTAGTAGTACAAGATTCCGTCATCTCAGCATCCACAAAGCAACCTGGCTGTCACCTGATCGTCTGTCTAGCAACCAGATTGATCATGTTGTGATCGATGCAAGGCATGCGTCTAGCATTATTGATGTGAGATCGTGTCGGGGTCCTAACATCGACTCTGATCACTTCCTTGTCGCAGCCAAGGTTCGCGCACGATTGTGTGTCGCGAAAGTCTCACGCCAAGGTATGCCAAGAAAGCTTGACATCGGAAAGCTGCAGTCACAACAGCACAGGGATGTATTCTCAGCTCAACTCTCAGGCCGAATTGGCCAGCTCTCTCCAAAGCCCATAAATACGTCAGATATGTGGACGTGCATATCTACTGCCATTAACGCTTCTGCTGTGGAAACCCTTGGACTCCAACGTCCTTCAAAACGGAATCCATGATATGACCAGGAGTGTCGGGATGCGACTGTTGCATGCAGGCGGGCGCTGAAGCAGGAGCCACACGAGCAGTGGTGAATATTTATATATTTATATAGGACGCAGAGAAGCAGGAGATGGAAAGGCTTGAGTGTGAGAAGTTAGAGAACAGCAGGAGCAGGAATGATGCCCGCGACTTTTACAGGAGGGTCAAACGCATGACTCAAGGGTATAAGTCTGGATCGCTTGCCTGTAGGAGTGATGATGGAAATCTTGTCACTGATGCAGAGACCGTACTGAGGTTATGGAGGGACCACTTTGAAAGTCTTTTGGCTGGATACAACCAAGAGTCGGATGAAGAAGAACCACGATGATGGGTGCATGCACCAGCTCATTTGCAACGTATGGTTACCGGAAAGCATGTCCAATGATTGGAGTCTCAGCATGATCTGCCCCATTCTGAAGAAGGGTGATGCGACACTACGCTCCAACTATCGTGGCATCAGTCTCCTTCCCGTCGCATACAAAGTACTCACGACCATAATGTGAGAGACTTAAGCCATATGCTGAAGCATTGATCGGACCGTATCAATGCGGCTTTCGTCCTGGTCAGTACACAGTCGAGGATGTACACCAGATCAGACATTGAGCTTCGTATTCCTGGAAAGCTAGTACGCCTTTGTAGAATGACATTGAGCAACACCATCAACACCATCGTATGTCAAGGTAGGAAAGGACCAGTCCGAAACCTTCAGTTACATGCGGGGTCTCAGCCAAGGCGACTCGCTATCTTGTTTGCTCTTCAATCTGTTTCAATCTGATGGAGAGTGTCATAAGGAAAGCTGGTGTGCATCGGGTGGGCACAATATTGGGACAGAAATGTGTGTCCAGCTCCTTGCGTACGCTGATGATATAGATATTATTGGTCGTACCAAGCGCGATGTGACTGCGGCTTTTGGAGCTATTGAAAGAGAGTCAGCTAAAGTTGGTCTAGCAGTGAATATGGGCAAAACAAAGTTTATGGTGTGCAGTAACAGAGAGACTATGACTTTGAGTCGGTCAAGGACTTGTGTAGGAACTGCAGTGACCAGCAACAATGATGTCAGCCTGGATATCAAACGAAGGATCACACTTGCCAACAGGAGTTACTTTGGGCTCAGTAGGCAAATTAACAGCAGAGCTTTCTCTCGAAAGTCGAAGCTAACCCTTTACAAGGCACTCATCATCCCAGTGCTTCTATATGGTGCGGAATCCTGGACACTGACGCAGTCAGATGCAGCTGCTCTTGGTAGAGAGGAAAATCCTGCGTAAGATATTCGGACCTTTTTGTGTTGGCGGAACTTATCGTAGTAGGTGGAACGACGAGCTGTATGAGCTATACGGTGATGTGGACATAGGCAGGCGAATTAATATTCAGCGACTTCGTTGGCTTGGCCACATAGCTCGTATGGAGGCAACAACTCCAGCTCGATCTATTTTCGATGCTGTAGTTGGCGGACAACGTAAGAGAGAAAGACCATGCGCACACTGGAGGGACCAGATGGACGTAGTTCTGGCGACGCTTGGTGTCACCAACTGGCGGAGTCGCGCACAGGTCAGAGACGCGTGGAGGCAAATCGTGCATCAGGCTTTACCCCGTAAAATCAGTATTAACATAGCTGTAAGAAACAAAAACTAACATAGAAGGAGCGAATGAACTAGGAGTAGGAGAAGATAGATAAATTGAGACGCGTGTGGTCGCAAAGAAATAAGTCGAAAACAAGTGAACGAAACAATTATAATGAATGTTAAATAAAATATAAATTTTGATTTGTGCGAACAATATTTAATAAACGTTATCTACATTACTTTCTATGCATATATATAATAATGACAATGTACCAAGAGTGTTTTATTTAAAACGAACGAAGCAAACCGACTCCCTATAGATTTGAGGCTAGTCTGGGATATGCATATTATCTTTTCTTACATACAGGTATATATATATATTTAAGGTTTCTTACATGGCAAACGCAGGCTGAACCCTACGAGTATTATCAAAATAATGTACTAAGTACTGTACACATTAATTTTCGAAGTTATTACAGATTTTAAAAATTGCGGGCGTAGCGTTTGCGGCGAAACCGGCCGAGCTGAGTCCGCGGTTTTTCTTAAGCAGCGATCGGACTCGTTCATTGTATATGGGGGAGCGAGGGCAGCGACAAAATAGAAATAAGTATTTTAATAAAAACGTGCTTTGCAAGCGCGACCGACCGACCAACGGCAAATAAATAAATAATAATAATTAAAATTGTCAGAGAGCCGACTCATGGTTAATCGATGACGTAAAAAATTCGGGTTGACCTATAAAATGTAAAAATTTCACCTGAATCCAAAATCCGATGACGCTGAAGTGCTAAGTTAAGGGGTTTAAATAGTTATTAAAAAAAAGAAAAATTAAAAAAATAAAAAATAATATTTTGAAGCAAGCAGTGCAGCAATCAGTGTGCGCTGCCCTGCATTACCGACTTTCAATTTTTGCCAAAAAAGAAAGCAGTTTTTAATTTCGAGTAACGGCATTTTTTTTTAAATTTAAATTTTGAATTTTTCGAAAACGCACGCAGCTAGCGTAATGCGGTTTTTTGAAACGGGTTCAGTTTTGCTTTGTCCCTTTGGAGCCACCCCCACAAGGTCACAGCGTGTGCACGACGACCTTGGCAGGGGGTCAAAGTTTTCGGCAGTTTTCTCAAAAACGGAAAAGTGAAAATGGAAAATGCGAGTTTTTTCCGTTTCAGAAAAGCCGCCGCTTCGTGTGTGCGCGAGGGTTTCCCGAAAAGTTGCAAATTGTGGTCTGCACACGCGCCCAAACCAACGCTGTGTTTACGGAATTTTTGCAAGCAACTGGTGGGCGTTATGTTTTTCAAATCTTTTGTAAACTGTTTATTGTACTTTCAAGCACGCTCAGTAAAATTTCCAAGTTCGTTCATTCACGGACATGCCCAAAAAGCGTAAAAATTGTAGGGTATCTTAAAAATTCAATGCCTCACAACCTTAGGTTGTTGTATATGCTAAGTAAGAACCCAACCAGCTTTTGGTCACTATACCACCAATGTTTCACACCCGCTTACTTTCATGTCAAGCAGCTTATGTCCGGAACAGCTCTGTCTGACGAAACGATTTCCCTCCAACTTTTTTTGTTTCCTCTCTCGAGCAGTGCTGCCAATTCCGCTTTTTTTCCGTCAAATCTGGTGGTTTTTGAATTGCTGACTGCGGGAGATATTTAAAAATGGCGGGAAGCGGGAATTCTGAATTTTTAAAAAACGTTTTCCGCTTTTTTTCCGCTTTTTTCAATGTTCCCAGTCTGTTTTAAAAGTTTGTTTAAATAATGTATGGTGAAATCAAACAGTGATTTAAAATTAGAAATGCCAAAAGAATATAAGCAAAAGTGTCGTGATGCTTGGTTGAAAAGTGACGAGTTTAAAGCATGCCTTCGCAAAGACTCAACTGATGAGCAAAGAGTCTATTGCAGCTATTATTTTGCCAAAGTACTATAACAGCAAAGCTGAGCGACTTGCGCGTGCATGCTTTAACTAAAAAACACACTAGTGCGGCTAATGGCATCCAGCAACAGAACAGAATGGATTTTGTCAGCTTACCACTAAAAACATTGGAGCAGGAAGCCGCGCTGTGCATGTACATTGCTCAACACAGTGCAAAAGCACAAATAGATGATTTGGGCAAGCTATGCAACAATTCTCCTTAAAAGGAGATTACACTAATCATTTTCTTCGCATGATTGGCACAAGGAAATCGTACGAAAGCGAAGATGATCCAGACGCAGCAGAGTTGGATGAACTAATCATAAACTTATGAATAAATATAAAAAAATATATATATAAAAACAGTTTTTTTTGCGTTTTTTTTCAAAATTTTTCAGCTTTTTTTTCTTAAAAATAGCTTTTTTTTGTGAAAAAATTATGGCGGCACTGCTCTCGAGCATTCGGGCATGCGTCTCTTGTCTTTTTTGCCAAAACGTTCCTGCCTACTTTTCTTTTTGCCAAGCGTCTCTTGCCTTTCTGGGGCTCTTGCCATCTGCGGCTCGTGCGATCTGAAGCTTCTACTATTTGAGGCTCTTGCTATTAAAGGCTTGTGCGACCTTAAGGCTTTTGCTATGTGCGGTGTGTGCAAAATGAAGATCAAGGGCAAAAATATCATTAATGCAGATCTCTGCTATATGGATAAATTGTACTATCGTTCAATATATTATTATACAAATTAAAAAAAAATACTATAAAAATAATTCCTCTGCGTTACAATAAGATCGACATTTGCACTTAATACTAATCAAAAAGTACAGACTTAAGACTCAAACAACAGAAATGCGTTTTTGGTAAAACTTAAAGGTAAGAAATTAAAATCTTTGGCAATGGCCAATTGGCAATTGCTAGCAACCTTTGAAAACCCGTGCAACGCTTTGAGGTATGTGACTGCAAGCCATCAGCACATTTTCCTCGGCGCCTCCTGATCATCGGATGATTCATCTAAGCGTACCTGCCGTGCCGCATCCAAGTCTCGCGCATCCTCCATTGTGGTGGGCAGCACCTTGTCAGCCGTCTCCGGAAACCCGAGTGTTAGAAACCCACTGACCAGGGCAAAAGTTGCGAACAAGATGGACGGCGCGTGCTGGTAGTACTTGGCCTGAAATAGAGTAGGTAAGCTTCGATAGGGAGCACTGTGAAAGCACCTGTCGCTTACCAACAGCGGCGTTTGGGGCGCCAGCATGGAGCCAATGCGACCCACCATGGAGCACAGTGAGAGCAGACTATTGCGCACATTTGTCGGAAAGATCTCTGAGGTAAAGAAATACAAAATTTGGAAGCTGCACGTAATCGCAAGCTTTCCGATCAGAAAGAGCGTCAAGGAGCCGGCGTAGTCATCTATTAAAAAGAATTTATAATTATAATCATAGTTAGACAGTGGGTAGATTGGTAGATTGGTAGACTTACCCGAACCGATGGCTGCTGAGGCACCCATGCAAATGGCGCAGACCAACATGGAGGCGCACAGGGAATACCTTCGACCAATGCGGTCCATGATAATGAGTGGCAGAAGCAGACCGGGAATCTGCACAAATCCGTTTAGCATAAAATTGTTATACTTACTGCCCCCCAGATTCACCGAGTTCAGGCTCAGACCCAGGGCCACCAGTGTGTGCGTAAACCAGCAGAAACAGCAGTTGGCAATGCGCCAGATGAAGAAGCGAGCAGTTCGCATAATGGGATATTGACTCTCGTTGGCCTGCTCCAGTTTGTGGCGATTGTTGGCCAACAGCTCGTCCAGTTGCTCCTCTGGCAGGTAACGCTTATTCACCCTCGCCGCCCGTCTCAGCACAGATGCAGCCTTCTGCTCCTTGCCCTGGCTGAGCAGCCAGCGCACACTCTCTGGCAGAATCCAGAGGAAGAGTACCTGGAGGATTGCCGGCGCGTAGAGCACTCGCAGCAGCCAACGCCAGTTCTGCAGCTGGGAGGCCAAGATGCCCAGACAAGCCTCACCTATGGCATAGAAAATGGTGATGATTGTCGCAGCAGCCACGCGACGCTTGGGTCCGACCAGCTCGATGGCCAGCAGAAAGGCTGTGGGAAACAGGGTGCTGCCCACGGCCATGTCCAGGAACTCGAAGCACAGAAACATGTAATAGTTGCTCGACAGCGATCGAATCACACCCATGACAGCGCTAAGGGCTCCAGCGATCGCCAGCATGGTGCGCCGTCCGTAACTGGCGACATTGATAAATGATCAGTTTGTGCATCGGTCAATCAATTAGTCGCTAGTTGACTTACCGATCTGCAAAGTAACCCCCAATGGGTATGCCCACAAACTGACCAACGTTGTTGATGGTGCCCACCAACGACAGCTTCCATTCGTCTTTGCAAAAGATTCCAAACTGGAATGAGAATCAATATGTCAAAAGTGAAATAATTATGAAACATTTGAGCTGAAAAATACCACAGAAGAATACTGAGTGTTTCTTTAGTTCTCCCATATATAGATATAAGTAAAGATTGTTAAGCGATGCACGAATCTATGTTCTATGCATTATATCCATATTTCTAATCACCTTAATAATACAAGAGCCTGCCGTCCGCTGCAGTTATTATACCATTTTTTGCACCGAAGAAGGATTGACAAAGATTTCATTATGATAGATATATGGGTATTTACCTCTGTCGAAATGGTTTCTTCTTCGTCACGAAATTTGAAATCGTTCCCGCAACTCACGATGCTGGTGTTTACGAAATATTCCGCACTGCACATATCAACAAGTGGGGCCAGTTCCAGGGGCGTCGTGTACATATAACGATTACACATGTCCCAGTCGGAATTCTTATAGGGGATTGTAAAGTTCAGCCATGGCTCTTCGTACAGACTGTCTGGGCTGTCGCACTGAGTAATGTTGCATCTGAAGAACCAAGGCTTTAGATAAGATTTCTTCGAGAGCGCGATCGCGATCCCAACTCACCTGTGCACCACTGTGCTGGCCGTGAACACGTACGAGATGGAGAAGAACGCATTGAACACCATCGGCACACACAACAACACATAATTAACAATCTGATATCGCCCGAACTGCCCGATACGCACAAGAATCGCGTCCAGCGAGTTATCATCTGTTGCTGCTGCCGCTGCTGTTGCCGATGCCTCCGCATTCCCCGACTCATTCCCATGGCCGTTGGACGTTCTCGGGCTCTCGGTCCGCGACGCGGCCCCGTTGCCGTTGCCGCTGCCGCTGCCGTTGCCTTTGGCATTTGACTTATTCTCTAACATTATTTTCACGCGTAGCGTAACAAAAACAATTTTTTTATTTCGATTTGCCACCTGTTTTCGCAGTTATTTTATTTTTTTTATTTCTCGTTCACTCTCCACGTGTTTAAATGCACTTTTTATCTGCCCCTTCAGAATGCACGCGGTTTATAAATACGCCGTGTGGTTCTTGGCTTTTTATAGCCCCGCAATACGTATAAGAATTGGTTTGTCTTGGTTTCCCTCGCGTGATCGCGCTCTGCCGGGCGCACCTAACTGCGAAGAGCGTCGCTCATTGACTGACTCGTGCTGTGCGCCCACTACATCAACCGGTTGAGGTTGAGGTTAGACCGTGTATGGTATACGCTAACCAAGGGTATGTTGACTTCAATGTCTATTTGCGTGAAATGTGTATCGTTAGGCGAGCAAAAAAGTACGTGGAAATTAATTATGAAACAAAATATAGAAAATCATATCTCACCAATTCATGATAATTGACAATTAGCATAATATCAAGAAAGAAAAGATAAGATGTTTTTGAATTTATTCATGAGTTAGGTTTAGTTATTTTAAATCGAAGCTATAAAAGTAGCTGTAAGTCAACTCCCTTACCCTAACAATATGCATATGTTTACTATATACACATACAATTTACTAGACAACATTTGGTATACACATTTCTAATAGATAGCTCTTCCGGAAGAATATTTTCCTTTAGTCAGCAAGAGTATCTCTGTGTTTGTATGTATTTTATTTTATTTTCCTTGCGTTCTTCTGCTCTCTTTATATTTTCCTTCTAACTGATTACGACACTTGACAGCGTCGTCACACGCTGTGTGAGAGAATCTCAGACTCTCACGCTCGTGATGTCGTGATGTTGTGATGTCGAGTCTCTTTATCGCTCTCCTTGTGCTCTCTTTTGCTAAACGCTTCCTATCTTGACCTTATCATGACTTGACTAATCAACTAGTCTGGTTTATTTTGTAGTAATTGTGTTTACTCAGCCCATTCACAGTTTGCCTCGACGACCCTAAGCGGCAACGGCTTAAATGCTTGACTATTGATTGATACTAAAAAATACATATTAACAGGCTTATGCGTAGATAATGTTGTTCCTTCTCATTGATGTTGATTACTTTTTATCAGAGAGCGCCCCCGACATTGTGTCTGGCCCAGCTGACAGCTGTTGGGTATACCCTATCTATGTATCTGTCTGGTCAGAAGTGCAAAGTAATGAATCGGCAATGCGGTTGTCCGACACACGTATATAATACTCCTGACACATTGGGTATACCTATTGCGGAATGCGGCTTGAGAATGCCGGACTACTATATTTAAGAATATTTATTAAGAGCCCTTCTAACAAACTTCCTATATCAGCTATCTCAAATACTTCATGAAGAGTACGCATCTAATCCACTTCAATTGCTTAATGTGCTTAATATATTCAATAATATGTATGTATGTACAACTCCAACTTGTTCGATTTATCTATTTATCAGCAATCGGAATAAATGATAAATCATTGATGAACATGGGAGAATTTATTGGAAATCAATGGTATTGTATCTGAGGATAACGAGAGTATTTATTTATTGTTTTGTTTGATATTATTGTGAACACATTTCCGCTAGCCAAAGCGAAATACACACAGCGATTAGATTAACAAGTAGAACAACAAGATTTTATGTTTGCAACGTAATTCTACTATGACTAGCTCTTTTTGGTTTCGGGCATCAAGTATAAATCTCGTGTAACAAAAAAAACCCGTGCACTCTCATAAGACATCGCTGCGGGACAATGTTCTCAGGTTTGAAATTTGATTTTGCTGCTTATCACTCAGTATGACACTCTAAGCTCAATATTTACAAGTATCCCAACTGATTAGACAGCACTTTTCTTGTCTGCCAAGACTGCAGACTGCTTCGCGGGCTTGCTCTTGTCCAGAGCACGTGCCTCCTCCAATGTTGTTGGCAACGCCTTATTGGCGGTTTCAGGTAGAAAAGTAGCCAGAATCGAACTCAGTAATGCGAATGTGGCAAACAGCAAGTGGGGGGCGAACGTGTAGTAATCGGTCTGAAATGAGTTTAGGGCTCTTTAATATCCATGCCATCGGCCATCAATATAGTATGTATTCTACCAAGAGAGGAGTCTGTGCCGCCAACATAGACCCGAAGCGACCAACCGTGGAGCAGAAGGAAAGCAAACTGTTGCGACAGCTGGTGGGGAATATCTCCGAGGTGAAGAAATACAAAAGCCAAAAACTGCCCGTTGACAACATCTTAGCCGAGAAGTAGAGAATCATTGAAATTGTGGAATGTGCTAGGAACATACACAATATTGGACAGATTAATGAGTCTCACTTGTTATACGTATGCACCTACCGTTTCCCAAGAGTGCCATCGCAATCAGCAAGCCCGAAAAGATGGAGAGCAGGAAACTAAAAGTCCGACGCCTTCCTATGCGATTTATCAGCAGCATCGCTAGGAAGATGCCTGGCACCTGCACTAGCCCGATCACGCTGAAGTTCTGGAACTTGTCGCCACTCAAGCTGGTGAAGTTCAGGGTTAAGCCCAACGCAATCAGCGTGTTGGTAAACCATAAAAAGCAACATTGGGTAATGCGCAAGCCGAGTGCCTTGTAAATCTGCCGGATGCTGTAATGACCGTCGGTTAGATGCGACTGGGCGAGCAGCTGGCGATTTCCTTGGATTAGTTCGGTTATTTGCGCATCGAATAGTTGCCGTCGATTCACCCGGGCTGCCTCACGAAGGGTCTGTATGGCCTGCTCCTCCCGCGACTGACTCAACAGCCAGCGCACGCTCTCGGGGAGGTAGCAGATAAAGAGCAAATGCAGTAGGGCCGGAGTGTAGAGCACCCGCAGGAAGGTACGCCAATCAAGGAGGTAACTAGCCAAGACACCCATGCCAGCCTCTGCAAGGCCATAGGTCAAACTGATGCCAATCGCAGCCATAACCCGATGCTTGGGCCCCACCAATTCAATTGCCAGTAGAAACGCCGTAGGATATAGGGTACTGCCCACGGCCATGTCCAGGAATTCGAAGAACACGAAGCTGTAGTAATCGAAGGCACAGGAGCGGGCCAGGCCGGACAATGCACTCAGCACTCCCGTCACAATGAGAATCAGTTTGCGACCATAGCTAGTAGGTATCCAAAGTTTTACACTTGACTACTTTTAGGCTATAGAACAGCTTACCGATCTGCCAAGAAACCGCCAAGAGGAATGCCCACAAACTGTCCAACATTATTGATTGTGCCCACCATGGAGAGTTTCCAACGATCCGAGCAAAAGATGCCGAACTAAACGATTTTTTTTCACAAGCTTTTCGTCACCAATGGGGCTACAATAAGTTAATAGGAACTCACCTCTGTTGATATAGTATTCTCGATATCCCTGAATATGAAGCCCGCCTCGCACCTATCGCGTCTACTTCTATTGAAGTCACTAGCTACGCAGCTTGCATCGATTTCAGAGTTTGCCTGGAAGTGCTCGCACTGCTCCCAGATTCCGTTGAGCTGGGGTATAGTGAAGTTCAACCAGGGCTCGTAGTACCCGCTATTGGCATCATCGCATGCGTTGATTCTACACCTATATCGAGAAGGGGAACTGTGTGACATGGCACTCGCAGGGGAGTTCCCGCGATCTGCTCTCACCTGTGCACCACCGTGCTGGCAGTGAATATGTACGATATGGAGTAGAAGGCGTTGCATATGATGGGCAGGCAAAGTAGCACATAGTTGACAACCTGAAAGCGTCCCAATTGCCCGATGCTTATGATGACTGCATCCAACTGGTTGTCCTTTGTAGAAGCTCTCTTCGTCTGACTCTCATCGGGCTCTACGTGCTGCCTGGCCATGCTTTAATCAGCGGCGTCTCGAGCTGACTAAATTCTACAGCAGCTCAGCTAATGCTTGATGTACACACACACCGACACACAGACACACACAGACACACACCGGCACACACAGGCACACACGCCGCACATGCACTTAATTGACCGTTTCAGCAGTCAGCTTGCTCGGAGAGGTTTTCGATTTTCCCCAACTATTTCACACTTTTCTAGACGAGGGTTAAGCTTAGATCTTGAACGACAAATTCTTATCTACAATGCAGCTCTCTCTCTCTCTCTCTCTCTCTCTCTCTCTCTCTATATATCTGCGTCGGTGGGGTAATGAACTTGGCAGCTTAATAAGAATGTCAATGTAAGCTTTATCACACAATTGTGTTATTGCTAATGATTATGCATGAATTTAAATAAGCATCATTTGGCGTACACCTGTGTGTGTGTGTGTGTGTGTCTCTGTGTCTGTGTCTGTGTATGTGTATGAGTAGAAGCAGAAGAAACAGAGACTTTGAAAAATAAATTTGTTATTTAAGCTTTTTGTATACATACACTCATATAAAGATATTCAGTAACAGATATGCATACTTATAAAGACCTTTAATCACAGAACTGCTATGCGGAGGGCACTCTTGTTATCCAAAGTCCTGGTCGGTTCTGTCGGCAGACTCTTGTCCATTGCACAAGCTTCTTCCAAACTTGATGGAAGAACTTTGTGCGCTGTTTCAGGCAATAATAGAGTTACGACTGCACTCAGTACGGCCAGCAGGATAAACAAGTATAGCGGGACACTTTTGTGGTAGCGTACCTATTTAAAGATTTGTTAGTCAGTTTCTCAAGAAACTATAGAGAAAGACTGCCTTCGACATGCCGAAGTTGTTATACCCTTGCAGCTTTACTCAATGGTCTTAACTGATTAATTAATATAATAGTTCATTTGTTCATAGGAGCCTTGTGAACCCTAAGTGTTGTAGACATACCATTATTAACAAAAACCAATATCCTTAAGTAAGATATTTCTCACAACAAATCAATTCAAAATACAACCTTCAAAACCGTCATTTCGGCCGATTATACCTGTATTACCTGTATACTTCTGCTAGGGTATTAAGTGTCACTAAGCTTACCAATAGTATTGTGAAGGGTGCCAGCATGGATCCAATAAGAGACACCATTAAACAGAAGGAAAATATACGAGTACGGTAGCTGGTTGGCGCCATTTCAGACACAAAGATGATCAAGTTATGCAAGGTACCCATCACTGCCATTAGAGCTATGAAATAGAGACACCAGAACACTGTCGGAAACCCTGTGAAAGCGGAGTAAAATGAATTAAAGAATTGGGAAATCAATAAAAGTACAAGTACATAGACTTACATACCTTGTTATATTGAACTAAGCTTACTGTTACGAATACTACTAACATACTATGGTAAGACTGCTTATTCGAAATTAGACTCACCCGTTCCTATTACACGACAGACGACTAGGATTACAGCACATGTGCATAGAAGGTAAAACATTGTCCAGCGGCGACCGATGCGATCCATCAGGAAAGTCGTTATGCCAATCGCCGGCAACTTTATAAAAGCCATGATCGTGTAGTTTGTAAACTTATTGCCATTCAATTGGGTTAAATGAATAATAAGGCCTAGGTTGATAAACCTAGCACAGAGCCAAATGGTGCAGCATTGCGCAATACGCAGGCCGAGATCGTGGTAGATTTGCCGTATTGTGTATTGGCCACCAGCTGCCTTTGTTTGAGCCACAAGTCTGCGATTCTCCTGAACTAGTTTATCCAGTTGAGCATCGGGAATTGTGCGTTTATTGCAGCGTGCCGCCTTTTGTAGTATCTCAACTGCCTCCTGTTCTCTTAACTGACTCAACAGCCAGCGCACACTCTCGGGAAGCACACAGATGAAGATCAGACTGCTTCATCTTCGGACTTGGGATAATTAGATTCCTCCAGGAAATGCACTTTTTTCATGCCAACCATTCAACCCAACTGAATTGCACAGCAGTCTTTTGATAACTGAAATCTTAATATCCGACTATACACCACTTTAATGAGTTGAAACATCAATAAAAATATGTGTACATTTTGCGTTGTTTTATTGTTTAAGTTAAGGTAAGTATTTAAAAATATCACTTAATGTTGGAGTGTATGTTTTTTGCGAGTATACAATAGAGATACTATTACGTTGATACTAAAAAGTGCCCGAAAATATATTAAGTTTCGTTTAGCTGATTATAAATATATGGCGTGTCATTAATAAATACTGTGTTGTTTCTAATTTTATGGTACAACCTACAAAAAATTTGTCATAAATCTTCTCAAAAAACAATTATTTTTAATACCGAAATGTTACATTTGTGTCAAACAAAAATATCAATAAATAATGCCATAACTACATTCATGTATATATAGTGCTATATATAAACTGAGAAAATAAATTTGTTTGCGAGCGAAAGTACAAGTACGTACATTATTTTTCTATTTTTTCTTTTTTAAATATATGTATGTGTCTGCAATAAATCTTCAATTTTCAATTTGATAATTTCTCAACTAGTTAAAAGAGGAGTACCCCAACTTTTCCAGACTAAAACTGGAAATCTTATAGATTATACATGGGATTACTGGTTGCATCAAAAAGCTGTGTGCCAGTTGACTCAATCATTGAACGTAGAGCTATACTTCGTTGCTTAGCCACTGCCTTGCGTAATGTCAGCTCAAAAACATTATTCTCATCAATATTATCCATTGGCAATTGTTCTCGACTGCCCGAGGAATGCTCAGGTGTCTTGAAAACCAATTGCTCGTGCTCGTATAGAACACAAGTCTCCGCAAATTCCTTGGCAAAGTATTGTGCGGTGTTTCGATTCTGGATTACTTCGCTGGGGAAACACTGTAGCAGTTCTTCAAAGCTGAGTTCCGATACCAGATTGTTGAGTATTTCTAAGATGAGGTAAACAATATAATATTCATTCGAATATTCATTTATTTTGTTTACATACCAGCAACATATGTTTTCCAGTTTGGCAAAACGTCCTGTTTGCTAAGTATTTTACGTAGCAGCGACTCCCAATGCTTTGGAGTAAAGCCGCAGGACTGAAATTGACAGTAATTTTGTTAACGAAATCCATATGAAATATGATTGCTTACATACCTTTCCATACTGCCACAAGTAAGTAGGACAAAAGCTTAGCATATAATTAATGGCCAAGTTCTTAGGCAATATTATCACCAGGAAACTATCTATACCCATTAAATGGGGAGTTTTTTGTATGAATGCCAAAAACTCTGAAATAATCTCACGATCTACTTTGCTAAAAGCCAGCAGGCTCTGAATCTTAAGAGTTAACGTTAATAGTTCGTTGTGCCAGCCAATGAAGCGTACCTCGAACTCGCCCTCATCCTTCTTGGGATAGCTAAAGTCACTGCGCTCAAAAGGCGGTAATCTATTTAAGTACTGCGGTCGCTCCAGCAAGCAAGGAATCGGCCGTACATAAGAATTTATGTGTCGCTCGAATTCTGCGCCCTCGCCCAGCTTGTAATCAGGTATATACGGAACAAACACTAATTTGCTTGGCATAGGATCACTATCGTTGCGCACACTTGGTTTAGTATAGTAATTAGGCGCAATACCGACCATATAGGCAATACATTCCATTCGTAAATTGAGAAAATCTTCTCGACCGCTTTGTTGTTCAACGTCGGCAGACTGTAGATCAGTAATGAGATCGCTAAGCGCCTTTAGGCGACCCATATACATGCGGAAAAGTATTTTCAGACCCTTTAGATTGATAATAGCCACATCGTCCTCCGGTTGTGGCTGGGAAATCGAAGCGTTCGAGCTGCGCTTTTGATAGGGCGATAATCGACTCTGGGGATCCTGCAGCTGATCGTACACAATGCGCTGCTGGCGCCCACTTGTAGAGCGTTCATCCGGCACCGAGCTGGCACAGGAACTTGACAACGATTGAACGTCAGCTTCGCTGTGAAGTGATGGCGCATGCGAGCTGCTGCATTCCTCATCATAATCATCGTCTAGTTGAGGAGGTGTTTGCGAACGCACCTCGTGCGGTTGCAGTGTAGAACTGACATCGTAAAGATCGTAATAGTAAACTTGCAAAATATTCACAAATACCTTCTGTGAGGTCTGATATCCCTTTTGTCCAATGTGCGATGCAATGTAATTCAGAAATAGCTGCAAGATGACGTCCAGAGTAATGCTATGCTCAATGCACAGAGCATGTATGAAAGCATCGCTTATGGCCTCGATCAAAGCCGGCTGCTCGTTAGCTAGCAAAATGGTCTCACAGAAGTCCGAAAAAGATACAATCGCATTGGATGCCGTCGTTAAAGTTTGTTGGCCTGCTGTCACTTTCCCTTTCGGTTGTGAGGCGGCACGACGAGCACGGTTTCGACTTGATTGTGAAGCCTGTTGCTCTTGCTTATCCTGCTCCACGTGCTGATGACGACGCTGATAGAGCACAGTGCTGTCATCAAAAAGTACATTCTTGTGTTTTATTAGTGCCACAGCCAAAGTACGACGTGTTGACTTTGCAATTACTTCCTGGGCCAGCAGATAGTTAGACATGCGACAGGCAGTTACTGCCAAAAGGAGATTCTCATCAGGAGTCCTAAGGGATAAGCAATTAAGTTAAAATGAAGTATTAAAGCCTGTATGTAGCTCCAACTTACAATGTCGGCAAATGCTTTAGATAGTTAATAAGCTCTCCGCTCATTGAATCCGCAACAACTGGCGAGCTAAGCATTATTAGCGGTATATCCGTTGGGGCGTGTTTGATAAACATGTTAAGGAATTCTAGAGAGAGCGCCACCTGGTTATAGCCCTGTTGCAAGAAACGACCCGGAGTAAAATAGGGTGGAACAGTTTGATGCAGAAACGATGACTTCAACCGATCAGTGCCTAAACCAACCAGGAATAGTTTTACGGTATAGATAAGACCAACTAGCTGAGAGGCATCCACTATCTGCTCATGGTCTCCGATCCCTGTTATGTAGTTGTTGTAAATGTCTACCAATTGAAGCTGACACATTTTGTAGAAGCCCGTCGCCTGTAGATAAACCTCATGCTTACTGGAACTAAGGAACGAAAACAATTATTAAATTTGTCTTGAAAGAAATTGCATTTTACATCTTTTGATATTAATTTTTACCGTATTGAAAAATCTGCTAATTTTCTGCAATTTGCCATAAACATTTTTCGCAGCAATTGTTCCCTATCTACTCCAAACCGTTCGCCTTGCAGTGTCAGGCTCAGCCTTAACATAACATGGGCTTCCTCCATTAGGTCATAGAAATTGGAGCTGCTTGCACTCCGATACGATTCGGCAATGCCTTCAAGATCCTCTATGATGCTCTCTACTCTGGGCACTTCCAGACAGTAGAGGGTCCATTCATTAACAACGGATGACTGTGCGGTGCTGCTACTGCTTCTTAGTAAGCTGTTATGCTTGGCCTTTGCTTCCGCCAGCAGTCGGGCTGCTATGTTCCGCTTGACTGTAACAACGGCCGCTTCTCCTGTGCTGCGACGCTTGTGTTGCTCCAGGGCAGCGCTTGTGATGAGTACTAGTTGTTCCTTATTCACACACACGAACTGAACATGCATAAAAGCAGCCAAGCCGATGACTGCGATGGCAGAACTAACATCAGGCGATGATTCTTCCGGAAAAAGAGCACCAATGCTCGGGTACTCGAAGCGATTGTGAAATAGCTTATGGCCAATGCGAGAGGTATGAGTTTCGACCGACTCTGTGGTGACGGCATATATGACATAATCGTTCAAATGCACCTGCATCACGGGCGCCGTAAAGCTATAACATGCAACTGGTTTTTCATTTTCACTGTACCATTTGCCCTGCGCACAAAACTGATATAAGTAACCGTCTACAGAGCTGGCCACAAGCAGAGCGTGTCCTACACAGCGCTGGTGTTGTGAGGACTTTAGGGTTCTCCGATTCGCGTGCTTAAAGGTGGTTACTGCGCTGGGTACCTGCTGATTGCCCATGTCATACTCGTCGTCTTCCTCTAGCTGCAGTTCATTGCTCCGCTGGTAAATCGCCTTCAAATCCATACAACGGAAGATATCTAACACACGAGACTGTGGCTCCGAAGTCTTCATACAGATTTGAAGCAATTTGCGTACATTGTACTGCACGGAGGCATCGTCCAGAGCACTGCTCCCACTGCCAGTTGCAATTCCCCTCACATTCATGGCCTTAGCTTCGTTGATAAGCTTAATTTTAATATCTGCAGTGCGTTGGGGCGTTATTGTTATCTCCTGAGTATTATCCTCCGCGCCTCGACTACTGCAGCCATTTTCGCACTGATCCCATTGTGATCGCAGCTCGGGTTCAAATTCGCGTCCATTTGCCGTGTTCACAAGCCGAGCTACATTAAAATCAAGCGGTGTGCGTCCAGCTATGCCTGATCCATTGGCCAAGACGGGCTTGGCACTACTAGAAGATTGCAGGGAGTCGCTGTCACAGCTTTGCTGACTGTGTGTGCTACTTACAGCCGCTGCACTCGGTTTGCTGCCCAAGCTAAGAGATTCCGAGAGAGGTTCGTCCCCCGCGTAGTCGTTGTCTATGCAGCTCAGATCATGAACAGCCTGGGTGCTCTTGTTTGCCAATGCATCGACAACTTTGAAGGCCACACAATATCGATGACTTAGGCAAGCGATAACATTTTCAGCGAGGCACAGACGCATTGGCACAAAGTTCAGCTGAACAAAGAACTTAAAGGGCAGAAAATCGATGAATGAGAATCTAGGCTGTGTATTCTCATGTACACACTGCGTGTATTCATACAGATAAATGCGATCTCTGCTGCTCACGATTATGCTTCCCGACGTCTGACAACACTGCACCAGTTCCGGTGGACTGCGCAGTGGCAACTCAATCACATCAATGCTCTCGACTAACGGTGTCTTCGGTGTGGTCATAGAGGCAATGCGTATGGTAATGGGCAAATCGTTTAGTTTTGAATCGGGGAACTTCCAGAAGTTGGCGTATATGCGTACAAACATCTTCGTATCATCCTCAGAGCAGACAGTGTTGCTGTTGCTACTGGAAGTGCAACTAATACTGGTGCTATTTGAATGCACTGGGCTGCCAGCCTGCTCTTTCTCGAGTGTCAATAGATATTTGCCTGTAAAATACTTAAATTATTGAATGTCTTCAATCGAGTTTTATGTTTTTACTCACCCGCCTCGCAGTAGATTAACTGGACTACCTCACCCACCGTGGCCAGCGTGTACCTGATCGGTGTGCGCTCATCAATGCCGGTTGGTGGCGAAGCTGTATCCCCTGCGGACAAAACATCTTCCAATGGCACACTTTCCGGCTGCTCCTGCTGTTGTAGTTTTTGCTTTCCAGCTATATCATAGATCTCGATAAACTGCTCGGCGCTGCTGATGGCGATGCGATTATTGCCAATCAATGTTGCTGCCAGAATGTCTCCGTTGAGCGCATACGTCTGCTGCTTGGCAAAGTTATAGGCCTGCAAGATCTTCACCATGATGATATCGACGTCACTGCAAGTGGACAAGGCGCAAAGCAAAACACTTCAATACGATACAATCTCCGCGAACTTCAAATATAGAAAAAGTCTGCAATGCGGAACAACGCCCCAGTGACTTCACCGTCCGATGCTCATTAGACACCGACTGACTGCGGCTGACTGAATTGTTGGCTCTGAATTCTAAATACCCCCAAAAGTGACAACGATGACGACTACGTCGTCTGAGTGTGGTCGAGTACCGAGACTCTGTGAGTGGGTTGGTTCTGCCAGGGGCGGGTACTGCTGCGCAGGGAGGCAGGTCGGTCAAGTGGTCTCTGCTCTTGATGTTTATGTTTGGGTGGGCGTGAACCATTAGCATAATTGTAGGTTTATGCTGAAGCTAGCGTAACTCTCGTATAACTCGTTTGGGGGTTCGTCCTCTTGGATTACCACAATTTCGATTAAATTAAATTTCAAAATATTTCTATACACACATAAATCATACTTGTTTGGTAGTGAATACTTTAAATTGTATCGGGACAATAAAATGCAGTTTCTAGCACACACAGACAGGAATCGTTTAGTGATTTCTACTGGACATGATATAATATATGTACAGGTCAGTGCTTCCCCAGACACAAACACAGAAGCCTATAGTTTACTACCATTAACGAGACTTAATTGGGTCACAAAAATACATACATAAATACACACACAGCAGAGCACACCACCTTAGGAGGTGTCACTGTTTTTGGGCGAAATGAAATTCGAAAGAGGTCTGTTTATACTATATATACTATATAAATCTGCTACTTGGGCTGGGCTTACGTGAGCTTACCTAATTAAGTCATAAATCGCCAAGCATATAGACAACAAGATGAATGGGTGTCAAGGAATGCAACTTTTGGGAATGACGCACTGGGCAGCGGAAGCCCAAAACCCGAAATAGATCAGACCAAAACATGAAATATTTATTTTTGACCAAGGGAAACGAACTTGGGTCAAAACGTTAATCAATAATGGCTCTGGGTAATCAACACGAATGCGTGCATTAACCCAAAAGAATAAATCTGTGTGTGGGCCTTCAGAGAGGTATTCGAGTGTTTAAGTATGAGTTGAATTTGGCGAGCGGCATTCGAAAAAATCAATATCTCAGCGGTTTGCCAAAAATATATATAAGTCGCTGCACGGTTAATAATGATTTTGATTTTTCCATTATTTACAACTACAATTTATTGTCACATTGCATTATTATTATTTACATGGCATAATATTTAAACAATTTATTTTTACATATTGAATCACAGCGGAAGTTGCGTTGTAAGCTGCTTGCTTTTCGGTGTCTATTTTATTTCCTCCCGCGTGCAGTCAACATTTGTTTTAATTTTTGAACATTTATGCACATTATAATTAACTGTTTTAACTGAAACGCGCTGTAACTGGACAAAAAATTATATTTGCCTATTTACATATTTTCATTGGCAGCGTTGCCACATATCTATTTTAGCGGGTAAACATGAAAACAGCTGACTGCAAATGTATGCCAAATGGCAGCACTGTAAACAAGCACTGTTAATTAACATTAACATACGCCGCATCGAATACTAACATAGGTAAAGTATGGTTGTCTCATTCTCACTATCAGCTGTTGTCGACTTGTTGATTGAAAAATAAAAGCGCAATTTTGTTAATATGAATATAGAATTTGAATTGTTTATCAAATAAAATTATGAGTAGTTCCACGCGTGTCTTTGTGGACATGCAAAATAAATATGACCGCGTCATCTTGCTAGTTGATATGGATTGCTTTTTTTGTCAGGTTGAGGAAAAACAGCAACCCGAATATCAAGGTAAGCCACTGGCTGTGGTGCAATACAATCCTTGGAGAGGTGGCGGCATTATTGCTGTCAACTATGCGGCACGAGCAAAGGGTGTAACGCGCCATATGCGCGGTGACGAGGCCAAGGAGCTCTGCCATGAGATAATTCTTTGCAAGGTGCCGAACATTAGAGAAAAGGCGGACACCAGCAAATACCGCGATGCCGGCAAAGAGGTTGCAAATGTTCTACAGCGCTTTACGCAACTTTTGGAGCGTGCATCGGTGGACGAGGCATATCTAGACATTACGGAAACAGTAAACCAGCGGGTAGAGCAGCTTCAATCGGTAAACTGACTAATATGACTCTAAACACGTTGTATACGAGTATATTTACATCCTTTGATTTACAGGGTACCTTTGTCTTAAAGCCGCAGGAATTGGTAAATTGCTTTGCCGTCGGTTATGATAATATTGGCGATTATGTGAATAAAATCACTACTAGATTTGCCAATCCTTATGTTGACGATGAGCGTTTCATGTTGGCCTACGATCCCAATGACCTTCCTGCAGTACGCCAAAGCGACCTTCGTCTCCTAATTGGCGCTTGTATTGCGGGCGAGGTCCGTGCGGCGGTGAAAGTTGAAACTGGCTACGAGTGCTCAGCTGGGATTGCCCATAACAAAATACTGGCCAAGCTAGCGGCTGGTATGAATAAGCCCAACAAGCAGACAATTCTACCGCTGGCAGAAATTCCAGCACTCTTCGATAAACTTCCTGTGGGAAAGATCAAAGGATTGGGTGGCAAGTTCGGCGAACAGGTCTGTGAGACGCTAGGCATTAAATTTCTAGGTCAGGTACTTAAATTCAGCGAAGCGGAGTTGCATCGTAAGCTGGATGAAAAGAATGGGTGAGTTACGTTGATTTGAAATTTAAATGAAGCTTAGCCATATAACCAATTGCCAATTACAGTACCTGGTTACACAACATTGCCCGAGGTATTGATCTGGAGGTGGTGACGCCGCGATTCTATTCAAAAAGTATCGGCTGCTGTAAGAAGTTTCCTGGACGCAATAATATAACTGGTCTCAAGACCTTGCAACATTGGCTAGGCGAGTTGGCCAGCGAGATAAACGATCGCCTAGAAAAGGATTTTATAGAAAACAATCGTAAAGCAAAGCAAATGGTAGTGCAGTTTGTACAGGACATTGACGGCGAGGAGGTGGCTAGTTCCCGTTCCTCCCCTCTGAACCATTATGATCAGGAGACGCTGAGCAAGCAGGCACTCGAGCTGATCAAGGCTAATACAAAGATATTTTTACGACCTGGTTCTGAGGCTGGCCTTAATAATGCTATAAGATTTTTAGGAATAAGCGTGGGCAAATTTGAAACTGCTTCTAGTGGGCAGAACAGTCTGCAGGTTATGTTTGCTAACCAGGCCGCTAAGAAACGGCGTATCAGCGTGGAGGTCGGTGAGGAAAAGCCAAATGCTGCACAAAAACCGAAGGAAACTGAAGAAACAAAAGTAAAGAGTTTCTTTGCGAATTATTTAAAAGTAAAGAATGACAACAACAAATTGGAATCAAAACAGGAAAAGTCTGCGGAAATTGTGACGAAATGTACTTCAACAGTAACTACAGCTGATCCAGAAACAAGTTCTGAGCAAGCTGCACCTGCAAAGAAGAGTTTCTTTGAGCAATATAAGCAAAAACTGATTGAAGCCTCCGTTGGCCAAGCATCAGAGGATGATAAGAGTGTGCCATCTGCAACACCACCGGAATTCAAAGAAAGCTTCTTTGCCAAATACTTGCAAAAACAAAAAGATATTAACAAATCAAATGAACAGCTAAGTGAACCAGCAGAAGACAACGACTTATCGGATATGCACGGCTTGGCTGCTGAGCTGGATGAAGTCGAATCAAGTATTCCAGAGACAAAAGTGCCGGAAAAAATTATAGTAGAACCCGAAACCGTACAGATAAATAAACGCAAATGTGAGGAAGTTTCTAGAAATAGTCCACCCGACTACAAGACCGAGTTCGCACATCCCGAGCTGGATGCGGACCTAGTTCGATTGGTTAAGTGCGACGAATGTGGCGTTCAAATACCCGATGATGCCCAAATCCTACAATCGCATCGGGATCATCATTTCGCGCAGCAGTTAAGTCGGCGATTGCGGGATGAACAGAGAGAGGAGCTGCTGCGCAGTCGACTTAGCGACAAAACTGCCTCTGTTGCTTCACCTATACGTAAAGCCGGGTCCGTTAAAAATTCAAAGAATGCAGGATCGACAAGAAAGCCGGTCAGCACTATTACTAAATTCCTAACTGCAAGACAGCCAGAGCCTCCAGCCAGTTGCAGTGGAGCTAATATGGACCTCTGTGCTGAGTGCAAGGCGTATATTAAAAGCGTGGATATGCCAGAACATTTGGATTTCCATATAGCCAAGAAGCTACAGCGAGAGCTTAACCAACTGGAAGTGCGCACAGTTCATGCAACCAACAATAAAAAAATATCTCCAACTAGTGTTAAAAACCCACTAAATAGTACCTTAAATCTAAGAGCAGGTAACAAGTCCATTGCACAGTACTTCACCCAAAGTAATTGAGACATTTTTGAGCGATATTGTATTCAGATTTTAGTTAATAGCGTCTACCATTAAATGCTTTGTGAAATTAAATGCCATTATAAATGACGAATGTGTGGTATCTGTATATTTGTGCGTATTTATTTAACAGACAGAACGAGACATCTCCGACCCCCTAAAGTATATATATTCTGAATCAGTATCAACAGCCGACTCGATACATCCATGTCCGTCTGTCTGTCTGTCCGTCCGTGTGGATCTCAGCTATTATAAGAGCTAGAGTTTCCAACATTGGTGACAATATGTGTTATTACTGCAGGCTGATTAAGTTTATTTTGGATTTTTGCCACGCCTCCACCCGCACCCATAAATTGAATAAAAATGTTTACAGCCGCAATATTAGCTATACAGCAACAGTTTTATATACACGTTATAAATACCACCTTGCGGAAGTTTTTTTTTTAATTAAGTATGATTGGACAATAAATAAGGAAGATATTAAAGAACTAGTAGTGCCATGAGACCACGTGTTTTGTCTGTTTGATTGTGTAAGTTATGCAATTTATGCAGGTTCAACCAAAAACAATCAAAGAAAAAGACTGCTCAAAAAAACATTCAATTAGATTTGTCAAATTTGCAGTTCCCTGTCGTTTCTCTACTCATTCCGACAATACTGCATCGTTGCTTTTCTTCCTGCCTATTTTCACTAACTTGCTGGTATGTCAATTTGGACAGCTCGCTCGATTTTTGATTTTGGTTGCGAGTTTATATTATTTCTAGGCAGAATGCGCAAAGAAGGCACTTTTTGTGCAAGACAGGCATTAGGGTATTATGCCCGGCGATCTACCGGCGGTTTTGCACTTCTAATACAAGGCAAAGCTGGTGCAACGCCAAGCGAGCGATCAGGAGCCCAGCATAAAAGGGAAGTTCCTCTGAGTTCTAACGTTGAACGAAGAAAACGTACCAAGCAAACCAAAGCAAAACAATTCAGGGCCAAACGAACTGTGCGATGCATAAGAACAGCGGAAGAGTGACCGCGCAATAGAATGATCCTATCGTACATCTCACATTATGCAAACTGAATGCAATGCGCGATCGGGAGATCAACAAAATATCCCATCGTGCACCTCACACAAGGAAGAGCACCAAAAACAAGAGCATGGGCGTGTAAGGCAACACGACACGCGCTGCAATCCATGACAAATCTTCATGTTTCGATAACACAGCTATCGGTGTTGTGGAATATCTAGAATTGAATTATTTTTGGTTCAAGACCCTTCACGTTTATTTTTGTTTTTTCTGTTCTTATTCCCTACCCTTCGACCATAGAAAATGGTCAAAAAAGGGTATACTACAGTTGTGGACGTATAAATAGCACAAAATGAAGTTCATCTTTAGGTCATGGATTTTAAAAAAATACATGGTCTATTAGGTTTGTCGGAATGTGCGTAACAGGCAGAAAGAGACATCTGCGACCCCATAAACTATATATATTCTTACTCAGGATCACTAGCCGAGTCGATCTAGCCATGTCTGTCTGTCCGTCTGTCTGTCTGTCCGTCTGTCTGTCTGTCCGTCTGTATGAGACAACAGATCTCAGCTATTAAGAAAGCTAGAGACTCCAAATTTTGCAGAAAGATTCATGTATATCCTAGGCAGTAAACGTCATTTTACAATTTAGGTTACCACGCCCACCGCACCCGTAAATAAAATAAATAGTTTTCTTATGCGACTATTAAGCAAAGTATTGAAGTCTTAACTTTCAGCTTTGTCATACATCTAGATAAATACGTTGTGAACTTATTCTATAAATTGCAACCCGATCGGATAATAAACATACATTGAGAGGCCGGCAATCTAACAAAGAAGAGATAGAGGTTCAACCCTCAGAAGAGGCGGTTGAGTTTGAATTACCTTTTTTTTGGCTTCTAAAAATTTTTTTTTTTTCATCATTATAACCTTTAGTTTCATTTATCATATTTCAACAAATTATCTCATTCAATCCAATAGAAGTTTTATTGTTGTATAAGACAATATGACACATTTGAGCTAATGGTCTAAATATGCAATTTTAGCGTGCGCGGAGCGCAGCGACGGTGGTCTAGTTGTTTGGATGACGGACTCCTATGCAAACGGCCAGGGTTCGATTCCCCACGGCGAAAAGAGAATTTAGCTATTTTAATTTTTTTATGTTTTGTTATATTTTATATTTGTTTACATTTATATTTATAAATCATATGCATTTTTTCCATTTATTAATATTTATCTAATCAATTTTATATTAAGTGTTACATTTTGCCTTTTAAGATGTTTTGCATGCTGTACTTATGCGTGCATGTATACAATACATGCATGCGAAGCTCACACATGTATACATATGAATGTATATGCGTGTGAGGCAATACACAAAACGTGAAGCAGGTGAGTGCATTTTTAACGGACGTCTAAATATAAAAGAAGAAGCAGTTGACGCTGGTGTGTGTGTGCGTAATGAATCTTACCTCGCGCAAAAAATTCACATTTCTCTCTCTCGTTCTAACTTATGCCATCGACTCTTGTCTATTCGGCTTGCTTTGTCCCTCCACTACTTTTATACACTGAAAATCCATGGCCTCTTACAGTCAACGCGTGACTGTAGCCTTTCCGACTTGTTTTGAATAGTTTTTTTAATTACAAATATTTCTTGGAAATAAAACAGCTTTCGTTCTTCATAGCTTAGCTTATAAACTAATTAATTAATTAATCAAAATGAATAATTGTTTTAAAAAAAGATGTGGAAATTTAAATACTAAAAAACAACGAAAAATGCGTGGTCACAGAAATAGCACAACTTCAAAATATCTTCAATTAAGCATAAAAAATAAGTTTAAAAGTAATTAATGTAAAGCAAATTCAATATTTGGTTGAATATCCATGATTTTCGATGACTGCGTTACATCTTCTTCACAAGCTTCTGACATCTCTCTTGGAATGCAGTTCCAGGCTTCTTGGACACCTTTCCACAAATCGTTAAGATTAGAAAAATTTTTTTTGGATATCATAACCTTGACAAGATTCCCTAGATTTTCTATTGGATTTAGGTCAGGACTTTAAGTCGGCCATTCCAGAACTTGGATGGATTCGTCCTTCAACCACTTTTTAACGATACGAGATGTGTGCTTTGGGTCGTTATCGTGCTGGAATGTCCATTTGAAAGGCATGTTCTCAAACGTAAATGGTTCCATTTGATTTTTGAGAATGTCCACATACATAAAGCGATCCATTACGCCATTGATCCGGTAAGGCGGACATAATGGAACTGGCACCATGCTAAACAGTCTTCATGGTGTACCTGGGGTGAAGAGCTTGGCCTTTTGGACCACGAACAAATGTTTTCCCATTGGGTTTTATTTTATTGATTTTTGTTTCATCGCTCCAAAGGATGTTTTTCCAAAAACTCAGGTCCTTATCCTGGTGGGCCCGTGCGAAACTTAATCGTTGCGATATGTTGCGTTTTGACAGGAGCGGTTTTTTTCTGCTGATGCGTCCAAAGAGAGAAGCTTCAATTAGTCTTCTTGCCACTAATTTCCTAGATACATTTGTGCCACATTCTTTATTTATTTCCTCCATAATTTCGCGGGAGGACTTGAAAGGATTCGCCTTGCTCTTCTGTACTGTGAGCATATCTGTACGCGGATCAGTTTTTTGTGGATTTGGTTTGCGTTTTTTTTGATTGGTCAAATAAGCTGTGTTTTCCTTTACTACCTTCAGTGCATTATATACCATTTTCCTCGAACATTTCATTATTTCGGCAATTACAGCAGATGTATTGCCAGATTCAGTTAGGTTGAATATCATCCTCCTACGAAATACCAAATTTTATGACAATATGTGTTATTACTGAACGCTTATCAAGTTTATTTTAGATTTTTGCCACGCCTCCACCCGCCCCTATAAATTGAAAAAAAAGACTACAGTTGCAATATTAGCTCTACAGTAACAGTTTTTTATATACGTTATAAATACCATCTTGCGGACGTTTCGTGAAAATTTCAGTAAGATTGGACTATAAATATGAAAGATATTAAAGAATAAGTTGTGCCATGTGACCACGTGTTTTGTATCTTTTATTATGTTAGATATGCAAAATATGCAGGTTCAACTCCGGTGGCAAGCTTTTTATACCCTTGCAGAGGGTATATTAATTTTAGCCAGAAGTTTGCAACGCACCTTAGGAGACACCTCCGACCTTATAAAGTATATATATTCTGAATCAGCATAAACAGAGGAGTCCAAAAATGGATGTCCGTCTGTCCGTCCGTCTGTCCGTCCGTCCGTCTGTTGCAACGCAAACTAGTCTAACAGTTTTTGAGCTATCTTCATGAAACTTGGCATACAAGCTTCTTATTGCTGTAGACTGTAAATAAGTCGGAACGAGCCAGATCGGACCGATATATCGTATAGCTGTCATAGAAACTATCGGCCGATTTTTGTTGTTTTTCAAGATATTGCAACAAGATTTGGGAAATCTTATTCTTATTACGTTCCTAATGTGCTGTCAAAATTGTATCAAAATCGGACCACTATAACATATAGCTGCCATAGGAACAATCGGCTGAAATTAGGGTTTTTGTATGCAAACCTGTTTTCTTGGAAATACCGCACATTATCAATACTTTTTAATGTTATACAGTAACCCGCCCTTATTTTTTCCATTTAAATATCTCAGACGTTTATATTCTATAGCTGTTATAGGAACAATCAGTCAGTCCGTCTGTCTGTTGCAACGCAAATTTGTCCCCCAGTTATTGAGCTATCTTCATAAAAGTTGGCTCACAAGCTTCTTAATTCTGCCTTCATTAAAGAAGTCGGAACGGGCCAGATCGGACTGATATATCGTACAGCTGCCTATCGGTCGATTTTCGTTATATTTCAAGATATAGCTATCAGGCTTACTACATCCAAATCTAAGTATTACCTTAATAATAAAGTTTCATCAAAATCGAAGTTTTATAACTTATAACGATCAACGATCGGCCTAATGAAGGTACCTGTTGCAATTTTATGAAAATCTGAGTACTATTACATATAGCTGTGTACAACTGCAAGGGTATAAAACCTTCGGCAAGCCGAAGGTAACCTTGCTTTCTTTTTTTTTTTTAAATTTTGAAAATGTTCAAAAAAAATTTGAATAAATTTTCAAGAATTTAAAAAAAATTCAAAAATTTTCAAAATTTTTGGAAAAAAAAATTTTGAAAAAAAAACTCAAAAAAAATTACAAAAATTTTTCAAAAATATTGTTAAAAAAATTCAAAAAATTTTGGAAAAAAAATTTCAAAACATTTTCAAGAAAACATTTTCAAAAATTTTGAAAATTTGTTGAAATTTTTTTACCAAAATTTTTGAATTTTTTTTTTTTCAAAATTTTGAAAATTTTTAGGAAATTTTTTTTCCAAAATTTTTGTTTTCCAAAATTTTTGAATGTTTTTTTTTCAAAAATTTTGGAAAATTTTTTTTTCCAAAATTTTTTGAGTTTTTTTCCGAAATTTTTTTTTTCAAAAATTTTCAAAATAATTTGTATTTTTTTTTCAAAAATTTTGAAAATTTGTTGAAATTTTTTTCCCAAAATTTTTGAAATTTTTTTTCCAAAATTTTTGAAAATTTTTTTCCAAAATTTTTTGAAACTTTTTTTTTTAAATTTTTTGAAATTTTTTTTTCCAAAATTTTTTGAAATTTTTCTTTTCAAAATTTTTGAAATTTTTTTTAATTTTTTTTCCAAATTTTTTTGAATATTTTTTTTCTTAAAATTTTGTTGAAATTTTTTTTGCAAAATTTTTGAAATTTTTTTTTTTTTCAAAATTTTTGAAAATTTTTTTTTCCAAAAATTTAAAAAATTTTTTTTTCCAAAAATTTTTTAATTTTTTTCCAAAATTTTTGAAAATGTTATGAAATTTTTTTTCCAAAATTTTTGAAATTTTTTTTTTCAAAATTTTTTGAAATTTTTTTTTTCCAAAATTTTTTTTACACTTTTTTATCCAAAATTAAAATTTTTTTTTTTTTAATTTTCAAAATGTTTTACCAAAAATTTTGAAAATTTCTTGAATTTTTTTTAAATTCTTGAAAATTTTTTGAAATTTTTGAAAATTGTTTTTACAAATGTTTTTAAATTTTTTTTCCAAAATTTTTTGAATTTTTTTTTTCAAAATTTTTTGAATTCTTTTTTTCCAAAATTTTTTAAATTTTTTTTTTTCAAAATTTTTTGAAATTTTTTTTCCAACATTTTTGAATTTTTTTTGAAATTTTTCTTTTGAAAATTTTTGAAAGTTTTTTTCCAAAATTTTTTAAATTTTTTTCCAAAAATTTTGAATTTTTTTTGAAATTTTTCTTTTCAAAATTTTTTTTCCAAAATTTTTTGAATATTTTTTTCAAAAATTTTTAAAATTTGTTGAAATTTTCTTTCCAAAATTTTTGAAATTTTTTTTTCCAAAATTTTTGGAAAATTTTTTTTCCAAAAATTTAAAAATTTTTTTTTTCCAAAAAATTTTTTAAATTTTTTTCCAAAATTTTTGAAAATTTTATGAAATTTTTTTTCCAAAATTTTTTTAAACTTTTTTTTAAAAAAAAATTCAAAAACATTTGAAAACAAAATTTTCTAAAAAATATCAAAAATTTTGAATTTTTTTTTCCAAAATTTTTTGATTTTTTTTTTCAAAATTTTTTGAATTCTTTTTTTCCAAAATTTTTTTTTCAAAAATATATTAAATTTTACCAAACATTTGAAAATTTCTTGATTTTAATTTAAATTCTTGAAATTTTTTTGAAATTTTTTGAAATTTTTGAAATTTTTTTTCAAATATTTTTGAATTTTTTTTTTTTTAATTTTGAAAATTTGTTGAAATTTTTTTTCCAAATGAAAAAAAAATTCAAAAAATTTTGGAAAAAAAGTTTCCTAAAAATTATCAAAAATTTTGAAAAAAAAAACCAAATTATTTTGGAAAAAAAATTTCAAAACATTTCCAAGAAAACATTTTCAAAAATTTTGAAAATTTGTTGAAATTTTTTTTCCAAAGTTTTTGAATTTTTTTTTTTCAAAATTTTTGAAATTTTTTTTTTCAAAATTTTTGAAATTTTTTTTTTCAAAATTTTGTTTCCAAAATTTTTGAAATTTTTTTTTCCAAAATTTTGGAAAATTTTTTTTTTTTTCAAAATTTTCAAAAACAATTTTTTTTTTTTCAAAAATTTTCAAAAAATTTTTTTTTTTTTTTTTTCAAAAATTTTGTTGAAATTTTTTTTCCAAAATTTTTTGAAATTTTTTTTTAAAAATTTTCAAAATTTTTTTCCAAAATTTTCAAAATTTTTTTCCAAAATTTTCTAAATTTTTTTTTCCAATTTTTGAAAATTTTTTTAAATTTCTTGAACATTTTTTGAAATTTTTGAAAATTTTTGAATTTTTTTTTTCAAAATTTTTTGAATTCTTTTTATACCCTTGCAGTGGGTATATTAATTTTAGCCAGAAGTTTGCAACGCACCTTAGGAGACATCTCCGACCCTATAAAGTACATATATATATTCTGAATCAGCATAAACAGAGGAGTCCAAAAATGGATGTCCGTCTGTCCGTCCGTCCGTCCGTCCGTCCGTCTGTTGCAACGCAAACTAGTCTAACAGTTTTTGAGCTATCTTCATGAAACTTGGCATACAAGCTTCTTATTGCTGTAGACTGTAAATAAGTCGGAACGAGCCAGATCGGACCGATATATCGTATAGCTGTCATAGAAACTATCGGCCGATTTTTGTTGTTTTTCAAGATATTGCAACAAGATTTGGCAAATCTTATTCTTATTACGTTCCTAATGTGCTGTCAAAATTGTATCAAAATCGGACCACTATAACATATAGCTGCCATAGGAACAATCGGCTGAAATTAGGGTTTTTGTATGCAAACTTGTTTTGTTCTTGGAAATACCGCACATTATCAATACTTTTTAATGTTATACTGTAACCCGCCCTTATTTTTTCCATTTAAATATCTCAGACGTTTATATTCTATAGCTGTTATAGGAACAATCAGTCAGTCCGTCTGTCTGTTGCAACGCAAATTAGTCCCCCAGGAACGGGCCAGATCGGACTGATATATCGTACAGCTGCCTATCGGTCGATTTTCGTTATATTTCAAGATATAGCTATCAGGCTTACCACATCCAAATCTAAGTATGTCCTTAATAATAAAGTTTCATCAAAATCGAAGTTTTATAACTTATAACGATCAACGATCGGCCTAATGAAGGTACCTGTTGCAATTTTATGAAAATCTGAGTACTATTACATATAACTGTGTACAACTGCAAGGGTATAAAACCTTCGGCAAGCCGAAGGTAGCCTTGCTTTCTTGTTTTTCCAAAATTTTTTGAAATTTTGTTTTTTCAAAAATTTTCAAAATATTTTGTTTTTCAAAAATTTTCAAAATATTTTTTTTTTTTTTTTCAAAAATGTTGAAAATTTTTTGAAATTTTTTTTTCCAAAATTTTTGAAATTTTTTTTCCAAAATTTTTTGAAAATTTTTTTTTCAAAATTTTTTGAAATTTTTTTTTCCAAAAATTTTTAAAATTTTGTTCCAAAATTTTTGAAAATTTTTTGAAATTTTTTTTCCAAAAGTTTTTTGAATTTTTTTTTCCAAAATTTTTTGAAATTTTTTTTTTCCAAAATTTTTTGAAATTTTTTTTTTCAAAATTTTTGAAATTTTTTTTCCAAAATTTTTGATTTATTTTGAAATTTTTCTTTTTAAAATTTTTAAAATTTTTTTTCCAAAATTTTTTTGAATTTTTTTTTTTCCAAAAATTTTGAAAATTTGTTGAAATTTTTTTTCCAAAATTTTTTGAATTTTTTTTTCAAAATTTTTGAAATTTTTTTTCCAAAATTTTTTTTAAATTTTATTTTCCAAAATAATTCTAGAATTTTAAAAAATTTTTTTTTTCCAAAATTTTTTGAAATTTTTTTTTTTAAATATTGAAAACGTTCAAAAAAAATTTGAATAAAATTTCAAAATTTTCAAAAATTTTTAAAATTTTTTTTTTTCAAAAAATTTTTTCAAAAATTTTTGAAAAATTTAAAAAAATTTTTCAAATTTTTTTTTTAAATTTTTTTTTGAAAAAAATTTTTCAAAATTTTGCAAAATTTTTCAAAAATTTTGGAAAAATTTTCAAAAATTTTGGAAAAATTTTCAAAAAAATTTTTGAAAATTTTTTTTTTCAAAATTCAAAATTTTTGAAAATTTTTCCAAAAAATTTTGAAAAAATTTTTTAAAATTTTAAAAAAAATTTTTTCAAAATTTTTGAAAATTTTTTCCAAAATTTTAAAAATTTTCAAAATTTTTTTTTTTCAAAATTTTTGAAAATTTTTCAAAATTTTCAATCCAAAAATTTTTTTTTTTCCAAAATTTTTGAAATTTTTTTTCAAAAATTTTGAAATTTTTTTTTCCAAAATTTTTTGAAAAATTTTTCAAAATTTTTTGAAATTTTTTTTTCCAAAATTTTGAAAATTTTTTTGAAATTTTTTTCCAAAATTTTCAAATTTTTTTTTTAAAATTTTTTCAAATTTTTTCAAAAAAATTTTTTTTTTTTTTCAAAATTTTTGAAATTTTTTTTGTTTTTTTTTTCAAAATTTTTGAAATTTTTTTTTTTTTTTCCAAATATTTAAAAATTTTTTCCAAAATTTTAAAAATTTTTTCAAAATTTTAAAATTTTTTTCCAAAATTTTGAAAAATTTTTTTTAAAAATTTCAAAATTTTTTTTTCCAAAATTTTTGCAAAATTTTTTTTCCAAAATTTTTAAATTTTTTTTTCAAAATTTTTTTTTCAAAATTTTTTGAAATTTTTTTTTTTTCCAAAATTTTTGAAATTTTTTTCAAAATTTTTGAAAATTTTTTTTCCAAAATTTTTGAATTTTTTTTTTTTTCAAAATTTTTGAAAATTTTTTTTTTTCAAAATTTTTTTTTGAAAATTTTTTTTTCCAAAAAATTTTTTTTTTTTGAATTTTTTTCAAAATTTTTTTTCCAAAATTTTTTTGAAAATTTTTTTTCCAAAATTTTTGAAAATTTTTTTCCAAAATTTTTTTTAAATTTTTTTTTCAAAATTTTTCAAATTTTTTTTTTTTTTTTCAAAATTTTCAAATATTTTTTTAAAATTTTTCAAAATTTTTTTGAAAATTTCTTGAATTTTTTTTTCAAAATTTTTGAATTTTTTTCCAAAATTTTTGAAAATTTTTTTCCAAAATTTTAAAAATTTTTGAAATTTTTTTCCAAAATTTTTTTTTCAAAATTTTTTGAAATTTTTTTTTCAAAATTTTTTTAAAAATTTTTTCCAAAAATTTTGAAAATTTTTTTTTTTCCAAATTTTTGAAATTTTTTTTTTTGAAATTTTTTTTTTTCAAAATTTTTTTTCCAAAAATTTTTGAAAAAAATTTTTTTCCAAAATTTTTGAAATTTTTTTGAAAAAATTTTTGAAATTTTTCAAAAATTTTAACAAATTTTTTTCCAAAAATTTTTGAAAATTTTTTTTTCAAAAATTTTGAAAATTTTTTTTTTTCCAAAATTTTTGAAAATTTTTTCCAAAAAATTTTCAAAAATTTTTCAAAATTTTTGAAATTTTTTTTTTCAAAATTTTTGAAAATTTTTTTCAAAAATTTTTTTGAAAATTTTTTTCAAAATTTTTTTAATTTTTTTTTAAAAAAAAATTCAAAAAATTTTGAAATTTTTTTCCAAAATTTTTCAAAATTTTTTTTTTTTCCAAAATTTTTGAAATTTTTTTTTCAAAATTTTATAATATTTTTTTCCAAAATTTTTTTGAAATTTTTTTTTCAAAAATTTTGAAAATTTTTTCCAAAATTTTTTTTTAAAATTTTCAAAAAATTTTTTTTTTTCAAAATTTTTTGAAAATTTTTTTCCAAAATTTTCAAAAAATTTTTTTCAAAATTTTAATTTTTTTCAAAATTTTTTTTCCAAAATTTTTGAAAATTTTTTTTTTTCAAAAATTTTTCAAAATTTTTGAAAATTTTGAAAAATTTTTTTTTCAAAATTTTGAAAATTTTTTTTCCAAAATTTTTTGAATTTTTTTTTTTCAAAAATTTTTGAAAATTTTTTCAAAATTTTGAAAAAAATTTTTGAAAATTTTTAAATTTTTTTCCAAAATTTTTGAAAATTTTTTTTTTTTTGCAAAAAAAAAAAAAAACATTTGGAAAAATTCCTAAAAATTTCAAAATTTTTTTAAATTTTTTTTTCCAAAATTTTTTTTTTTCAAAATTTTTTGAATTTTTTTTTCAAAATTTTTTGAAATTTTTTAAAAAAAAACATTTGAAAATTTTTTTTTTAATTAAATTTTGAAATTTTTTTCCAAAATTTTGAATTTTTAAAAATTTTGAAATTTTTTTCAAATGAAAAAAATTCAAAAATTAAAAATTCTTCCAAAATTTTAAAATTTTGAAAAAAACCAAATTATTTTGAAAAAATTTCAAAATTTTTTCCAAGAAAAATTTTCAAATTTTTTTTGAAAAATTTTTTTCCAAAATTTTTGGAAAATTTTTTGAAATTTTTTTTCAAAATTTTTGAAAAATTTTTTTCAAAATTTTGAAATTTTTTTCCAAAATTTTTCAAAATTTTTTTCCAAAATTTTAAAAATTTTTTTTTTTCCAAAATTTTTGAAATTTTTTTTTTTTAAAATTTTCAAAATATTTTGTTTTTTCAAAAATTTTCAAAATATTTTTTTTTTTTTTTCAAAAATTTTGAAAATTTTTTTTTTCAAAATTTTTGAAATTTTTTTTTCCAAAATTTTTGAAATTTTTTTTCCAAAATTTTTTGAAATTTTTTTTTCCAAAATTTTGTAAAATTTTGTTCCCAAATTTTTGAAAATTGTTTCAAATTTTTTTTCCAAAAGTTTTTGAATTTTTTTTTCCAAAAGTTTTTTGAAATTTTTTTTTCCAAAATTTTTTGACATTTTTTTTTCAAAATTTTTGAAATTTTTTTCCAAAATTTTTGAAATTTTTTTTCCAAAATTTTTGAAAATTTTTTTTTCCAAAAATTTTTAAAATTTTTCCAAAATTTTTGAAAATTTTTTTTTTCCAAAATTTTTGAAAATTTTTTCAAAATTTTTGAAATTTTTTCAAAAAATTTTTTGAATTTTTTTCAAAATTTTTGAAATTTTTTTTCCAAATTTTTTGAATTTTTTCAAAAATTTTGAAAATTTTTTTTCAAAAATTTTGTAATTTTTTTTCAAAATTTTTGAAAATTTTTTTTTTTTTTTTTTTCCAAAATTTTTGAAAATTTTTGAAATTTTTTTTCCAAAATTTTTAAAATTTTTTTTTTCCAAAATTTTTGAAATTTTTTTTCAAAAAAATTTTCAAATTTTTTGAATTTTTCAAAATTTTTTTGAAAATTTTTTTTCAAAATTTTTGAAAATTTTTTTTTCCAAAATTATTTTTTTTCAAAATTTTTGAAAATTTTTTCCAAAAATTAAATTTTTCCAAAATAATTTTTGAAATTTTTTTCCAAAATTTTTTGAAAATTTTTTTTTCAAAAAAATTTCAATAAAATTTGAATAAAATTTAATAATAATTCAAAATTTTCAAAATTTTTGGAAAAAAAAAATTTCAAAAAAATTTTGGGAAAAAAATCTCAAAAAAAATTACAAAAATTTTTCAAAAATATTGTAAAAAAAATTCAAAAAATTTTGGAAAAAAAATTTCCTAAAAATTTTGAAAAAAAACTCAAAAAATTTTGGAAACAAAATTTCAAAACATTTTCAAGAAAACATTTTCAAAAATTTTGAAAATTTGTTGAAATTTTTTTTCCAAAATTTTTGATTTTTTTTTTTCAAAATTTTTGAAAATTTTTAGGAATTTTTTTTCCAAAATTTTGTTTTCCAAAATTTTTGAATGTTTTTTTTTCAAAAATTTTGTAAAATTTTTTTTTCCAAAATTTTTTGATATTTTTTTTTTCAAAAATTTTCAAAATAATTTGTATTTTTTTTCAAAATTTTGAAAATTTGTTGAAATTTTTTTCCCAAAATTTTTAAAATTTTTTTTCCAAAATTTTTGAAATTTTTTTCCAAAATTTTTTGAAACTTTTTTTTAATTTTTTGAAATTTTTTTTTCCAAAATTTTTTGAAATTTTTCTTTTCAAAATTTTTTGAAATTTTTTTAATTTTTTTTCCAAAATTTTTTGAATATTTTTTTTCTAAAAATTTTGTTGAAATTTTTTTTGCAAAATTTTTGAAATTTTTTTTTTCAAAATTTTTGGAAATTTTTTTTTCCAAAAATTTAAAAATTTTTTCCAAAAATTTTTTAATTTTTTTCCAAAATTTTTGAAAATGTTATGAAATTTTTTTTCCAAAATTTTTGGAAATTTTTTTTTCAAAATTTTTTGAAATTTTTTTTTTCCAAAATTTTTTTTACACTTTTTTATCCAAAATTAAAATTTTTTTTTTAATTTTCAAAAATTTTCAAAATTTTTGAATTTTTTTCAAAATTTTCAAAATTTTTTCAAAATTTTTTTTTTTCAAAATTTTTGAATTTTTTTTTCAAAATTTTTGAATTTTTTCAAAATTTTTGATTTTTTTTTTTAAAATTTTCAAAATATTTTTTTTCCAAAATTTTCAAAATTTTTTTTTTCCAAAATTTTGAAATTTTTGAAATTTTTTTCAAATGTTTGTAAAATTTTGATTTTTCCAAAATTTTTGAAATTTTTCAAAATTTTTTTTTTTTTTCAAAATTTTTGAAAAATTTTTTTCAAATTTTTGAAAATTTTTTCAAATTTTTTCAAAAAGTTTTTGAATTTTTTTTCCAAAAATTTTTTGAAATTTTTTCAAAATTTTTTGAAATTTTTTTCAAAATTTTGAATTTTTTTCTCAAATTTTTGAAAATTTTTTCCAAAATTTTTTTTTTTCCAAAATTTTTTGAATTTTTTTTCAAAATTTTTGAAAAATTTTTTCAAATTTTTTCCAAAATTTTTGAATTTTTTTTCAAAATTTTTGAAATTTTTTTTTTTGAAAATTTTTCAAAATTTTTTTCCAAATTTTTTGAATTTTTCAAAATTTTTTAAAATTTTTTTCAAAAATTTTGAAAATTTTTTTTCCAAAATTTTGAAAATTTTTCCAAAATTTTTGAATTTTTTTCCAAAATTTTTTGAAATTTTTTTTTTTCCAAAATTTTTGAATTTTTTTTCAAAATTTTTGAAATTTTCTTTTAAAATTTTAAAATTTTTCAAAATTTTTTTGAATTTTTTTCCAAAAATTTTGAAAATTTTGTCCAATTTTTTTCAAAATTTTTAAATTTTTTCAAAGTTTTTGAAATTTTTTTCAAAATTTTTTAAATTTTTTTTTCAAAATAATTTTAGAATTTTTGAAATTTTTTTCTTTTAAATTTTTTAAAATTTTTTTCAAAAATTTTTTTGAATATTTTTTCAAAATTTTGAATAATATTTCAAAATTTTTCAAATTTTGGAAAATTAAAAAATTTCAAAAATTTTTTTCCAAAAAAATTACAAAATTTTTTCAAAAATTTTAAAAATTTTTTCCAAAAAAAATTTTTTTTTTAAATTTTGAAAAAAAGAAAATTTGAATAAAAAATTTCAAAGAATTTTCAATTCAAAATATTTTCAAAATTTTTGAAAAAATTTTCAAAAATTTTTCAAAATTTTTTTCAAAATTTTTCAAAAATTTTGAAAATTTTCAAAATTTTGAAAATATTTTTTTCCTAAAATTTTGAATGTTTTTTTCAAAAATTTTGGAACAAAATTTTTTTTTCAAGAAAATATTTTCAAAAATTTTTAAAATAATTTGAAATTTTTTTCAAAATTTTTGTTTTTTTTCAAAATTTTGAAAATTTTTTTCCAAAATTTTTAAAATTTTTTTCAAAATTTTTGAATTTTTTTTTTTCCAAAATTTTTGAAAATTTTGAATTTCCAAAATTTTTGATTTTTTTTTCAAAATTTTCAAAATAATTTTATTTTTTTTTTGAAAATTTTTTGAATATTTTTTCTAAAATTTTTAAAATTTTTTTTTCCAAAATTTTTGAAATTTTTTTTCCAAAATTTTTGAAATTTTTCAAAAATTTTTAAAATTTTTTTCAAGATTTTTAAATTTTTTCATAATATTTTTGAAATTTTTTTCAATTTTTTCCAAAATTTTTTCAAAATTTTTTTTTTCAAAATTTTTTGAAATTTTTTTGCAAAATTTTTAAAAATTTTTTTTTTCAAAATTTTGAAATTTTTTTCCAAAATTTTTAAAATTTTTTTTTAAATTTTTGAAAATTTTTTGAAATTTTTGAAAATTGTTTTTCCAAATGTTTTTGAATTTTTTTTCCAAAATTTTTTGAATTTTTTTTTTCAAAATTTTTTAAATTTTTTTTTCCAAAATTTTTAACAATTTTTTTTTCAAAAAATTTCAAAATTTTTTACCAAAATATTTGAAAATTTCTTGATTTTTATTTAAATTCTTGAAATTTTTTTGAAATTTTTGAAAATTTTTTTTCCAAATGTTTTTTAATTTTTTTTCCAACTTTTTTTTAATTTTTGGTTGTTCAAAATTTTTTGAATTCTTTTTTTTCAAATTTTTTTTCAAAAAATTTCAAAATTTTTTACCAAAATATTTGAAAATTTTTTTAATTTTATGTAAATTCTTGAAATTTTTTGAAATTTTTTTTCCAAATGTTTTTTGATTTTTTTTTTCAAAAAATTTTGAAAATTTGTTAAAATTTTTTTTCCAAATGTTTTTAAATTTTTTGTCCAAAATTTTTTGAATTTTTTTTTCAAAATTTTTTGAATTCTTTTTTTCCAAAATTTTTTGAAATTTTTTTTTCAAAATTTTTGAAATTTTTTTTCCAAAATTTTTGAATTTTTTTTTAAATTTTTCTTTTGAAAATTTTTGAAAGTTTTTTTCCAAAATTTTTTAAATTTTTTTCCAAAAATTTTGAATTTTTTTTGAAATTTTTCTTTTCAACAAAATTTTTTTTCCAAATTTTTTTGAATATTTTTTTTCCAAAAATTTTTAAAATTTGTTGTAATTTTCTTTCCAAAATTTTTGAAATTTTTTTTTCCAAAATTTTTGGAAAAATTTTTTTCCAAAAATTTAAAAAAATTTTTTTTTTCCAAAAATTTTTTAAATTTTTTTCCAAAATTTTTGAAAATTTTATGAAATTTTTTTTCCAAAATTTTTTTAAACTTTTTTTTTGAAAAAAAAAATTCAAAAACATTTGGAAAAAAAATTTCCTAAAAAATATCAAAAATTTTGAATTTTTTTTTTTCAAAATTTTTTGATTTTTTTTTCAAAATTTTTTGAATTTTTTTTTTCAAAATTTTTTGAAATTTTTTTCAAAATTTTAAAAATTTTTTTTTTTCCAAACATTTTCAAATTTTTTTTTTCAAAATTTTTGAAAATTTTTTTTTTTTTTAAATTTTGAAAAATTTTTTTTTGAAAAATTTTTTGAAATTTTTTTTTCCAAAATTTTTTGAAAATTTTTTTTCCAAAAAATTTTGTTTTTTTTTTTTTTTTTTTTTCAAAAAATTTGAAAAATTTTTTTTCCAAAATTTTTGAAAATTTTTTTTCCAAAATTTTGAAAAATTTTTATTTTTTTCCAAAATTTTGAAAAAAATTTTTTTGGAAAAATTTTATTAATTTTTTCCAAAAATTTTTGAAAAAATTTTTTTTTTTTATTTTTTGAAAATTTTTTTTTTAATTTTTTTTTGAAAAATTTTATGAAAAATTTTTTCAAAATTTTTTGAAAATTTTTTTTTCCAAAATTTTTGAAAATTTTTTTTTTTGAAAAAATTTTTTTTTTTTTTCCAAAATTTTGAAAATTTTTTTTCCAAAATTTTTTAAATTTTTTTTTTCCAAAATTTTGAAAATTTTTTTTTTTCAAAAATTTTTTGAAATTTTTTTTTTCCAAAATTTTTGAAAAATTTTTTTTTTTTCAAAAATTTTGAAAATTTTTTTTTTTTTTTATAATTTTTTTTTCCAAAATTTTGAAAATTTTTTTCCAAAATTTTTGAAATTTTTTTTTTCAAAATTTTTGAAAATTTTTTTTTTCAAAAATTTTGAAAATTTTTTCCAAAAAAAATTTTTTATTTTTTTCCAAAATTTTTTTTTGAAAATTTTTTTGAAATTTTTTTTTTTTGAAAATTTTTTTTTTTTTTTTTTTTTTTCAAAACAAAATTTTTTTTTTTTTCAAAAAAATTTTTTTTCCAAAATTTTTTTTTTTAATTTTTTTTTCAAAATTTTTTTTTTTTTTGATATTTTTTTTCCAAAATTTTTGAAAAATTTTTTTTTTTTTCCAAAATTTTTTTTTTTTTTTTTTTTTTTATTTTTTTCCAAAAATTTTGAAAATTTTTTCAAAATTTTAAAATTTTTTTCCAAAATAAATTTTTTTTTTTTTTTTTTTTCAAAATTTTTAAAATTTTTTTTCCAAATTTTTGAATAATTTTTCCAAAATTTTTCAAAATTTTTAAAAATTTTTTTCCAAAAATTTTTTTTAATTTTTTTTCCAAAATTTTTAAAAATTTTTTTGAAAAAAAATTTTTATTTTTTCAAAATTTTTTTAATTTTTTTTTCAAATTTTTTTTTTTTTTTTTTTTTTCAAAATTTTTTTTGAAATTTTTTTTTCCAAAATTTTTTGAAAATTTTTTTTTTTTTTTGAAAAATTTTTTTTGCAAATTTTTTCCAAAAAATTTTGAAAATTTTTTTTTTCCAAAATTTTTTGAATTTTTTTTTGAAAATTTTTTTTTGAAATTTTTTTGAAAAAAATTTTTTTCAAAATTTTTGAATTTTTTTTTTTTGTTTTTTTTCCAAAATTTTGAAAAAAAAAAAATAAATTTTGAAAATTTTTTTTTTTTTTCAAAATTTTGAAATTTTAAAAAAATTCAAAAATTTTAAAGTATTTCAAAATTTTTGGTTTTTCCAAAATTTTTAAAAAGTATTTTTCAAAAATTTTTCCAAAAATTTGAAATTTTTTCCAATTTATTGAAATTTTTTCAAAATTTTTGAAAATTTTTCCAAAGTTATGAAAAAATTTTTTCCAAATTTTTGAAATTTTTAAAAAAAAACATTTTCAAAATTTTTCAAAATTTCAAAAATTTTCAAAATAAATTTTGTTTTTTTCAAAAAAGTCAAAAATTTTTAAATTTTTTTTTTGAAAATTTTTTTTTTTTCCAAAATTTTTGAAAATTTTTTTCAAAAAAAATTTTTTTTTTTTTTTCAAAATTTTTTGAAAATTTTTTGTTTTATTTTCCAAATTGTGAAATTTTTTTCAAAATTTTGAATTTTTTTTTTTTTTTTTTTTTTTTGAAATTTTTTTCAAATTTTTTGAAAAATTTTTTTCCAAAAATTTTGAAAATTTTTTTTTTCCAAAAATTTTGTTTTTTCCAAATTTTTAATTTTTTCCAAAATTTTTTGAAATTTTTTTTTTTCAAAATTTTTTGAAATTTTTTTTTCCAAAATTTTTTGAAATTTTTTTTTCAAAATTTTTGAAATTTTTTTCAAATTTTTTTTTGAAAATTTTTTTTTTTCAAAATTTTTTTTTTTCAAAATTTTGAAAAATAAATTTTTTTTTCCAAAATTTTTTTGAAAATTTTTTTTTCAAAATTTTTGAAAAAAATTTTTATTTTTTTTCAAAAATTTTTGAATTTTCAAAATTTTGAAAATTTTTTAAATTAATTTTCAAAATTTTAAATTTTTTTCAAATTTGAAAAAATTTGTGTTTTGAAAAATTTTTCCAAATTAAGATTTGATTCAAAATTTTAATTTTTTCAAAATTTTTAAAATTTTTTTTTTCAAAATTTTTGAAAATTTTTTTTTCAAAATTTTTGAAAATTTTTCCAAATTTAATTATTCAAAAATTTTAAATTTTCAAAAGTTTTGTATTAAATTTTCCAAAATTTTTGATTTTTGAAAATTTTCAAAATTTTTGAAAATAGTTAATTTTTCAAGAATTTTTAAATTTTTTCCAAATTAAATTTCCAAAATTTTTGAAAAAATTTTGAAATTTTTCCAAAAATTTTTTTCCAAAATTTTTGAGATTTTTTCCAAAATTTTTTTGAAAATTTTTTTTTCAAAAATTTTGAAATTTTTTTCCAAAAAAATTTTTTTTTTTCCAAAATTTTGAATTTTTTTCCAAAATTTTGAAATTTTTTGATTTTTTTTTCAAAAAATTTTTTTGAAATTTTTTTTTCCAAAAAAATTTTTTTTTTTTTATTTTATTTTTCAAAATTTTTTTTTTTTTCCAAAATTTTTAAATTTTTTGCCAAAAAATTTTGAAAATTTTTTTTTCAAAATAAAGAAATTTTTTAATTTTTAAAAAATTTTTTTTTTTTTTTTTCAAAATTTTTCAAAATGTTGAATTTTTTTTCAAAATTTTTTGAAATTTTTTTTTTTACAAAATTTTTGAAAATTTTTTTTTTCAAAATTTTTATTTTCAAAAATTTTGAATTTTTTTCAAAATTTTGGAAAATTTTTTTTGAAAATTTTTTCAAAATTTTCAAAAAAATTTTTATTTTTTTTCAAAAATTTTGAAAAAATTTTTTTTTCCAAATTTATAAAATGTTGGAAATTTTTTCAAAAATTTTGAAATTTTTTTTTTTTTTTAATTTTTGAAATTTATTTTGAAAATAAACATTTATTTTTTTTTCAAAATTTTGAAAATTTTTTGAATTTTTTCCAAAATTTAAAATTTTAAAATTTTTTTTTTAACCAAAATTTTGAAATAAAAAAAAAATTTTTTTAAGAAATTTTTTTCAAAATTTTGAAAAATTTTTTTTTCCAAAATTTTTGAAATTTGTATTTTTTTCCAAATTTTTTATAAATTTGAATTTTTTTTTTAAATAATTTTTTTTCCAAAATTTTAATGAATTTTTAAATTTTTTTTCAAAATTTTAATTAATTTTTTTTCAAAATTTTTTCAAAATTTTTTGAATTTTTTTTTCAAAATTTTTGAAAATTTTTTGAATTTTTTTCAAAAATTTTGGAAATTTTTTTTTTCAAAATTTTTGAAAATTTTTTTTCCAAAATTTTAATTTTTTTTTTTTCAATTCAAAATTTTGAAAATGTGTAAAATTTTTCATTTAAAATTTTTGAAAAAATTTAAATTTTTTTTTTTTCAAAATTTTTGCCAAATATTTTTTGAAAAAAATTTCCAAAATTTTGGAAATAAATTTTTTTTTAAAAGTTTTTGAAAAATTTTTTTTTTTCCAAATTTTTGAAATTTTTTTCCAAAATTTTTTGAATTTTTTTTCAAATTTTAAAATTTAAAATTTTTTTTAAAAAATTTGATTTTTTTTCCAAAATTTTGAAAATTTTGTGAAATTTTTGAAACTTGTTTCCAAATTTTTTCCGAAAGTATGTTTTTTTCCAAAATTTTTTGAAATTTTTTTCAGGATTTTTGAAAGTGTCTTCTTTTTAAATTTTTGAAATTTTTTTTTCATATTTTTAAAATTTTTTTCCAAAGTTTTGATTTTTGTTTTTTTCCAAAATTTTGAATTTTTTTTGTTCAAAACAAATTTTGAAAATTTTTAGAATTTTTTTATTTTTTGCAAATTTTGTTTCCCAAAATTTTTGAAATTTTTTTTCCAAATTTTTGGAAATTTTTTTTTCAAATTCTTATTTTTTTTTTCAAAATTTTTTGAAATTTTTTTTAAATTTTTCCAAAAATTTTGAAGAGATTAATTTTTTCAAAATTTTTGAATTTTTCAAAATATGGTTTTTTATTTTTCAAAATTTTGAAAATGGTTGAAATTTTTTTTCAAAAAAATTTTTGAAATTTTTTCCAAAATTTTGAAGTTTTCCAAAAGTTTGGAAATTTTTTCCAAAATTTTGTAAAA
>JAEIFR010000046.1:0-61574 GCA_018904105.1 Zaprionus tsacasi
AAAAAAATTTTCTAAATTTTTGGAAAAAAATTTTCATTACACTGGAAAAAAATTTTCAAAAATTTTCCCCCCTAAAATTTTCCCAAAATTTTGGAAAAAATTTTCAAATTTTTTGGAAAAAAAAATTGCCTCATAAAATTTCAATAACTTCAAACAGTTTTCAGACTTAAAAAAAAAATTCAAAAATTTTGAAAATTTTTGGTAACAAAATTTAAATTTTGGAAAAAACCTAAAATTTTGGAAAAAAAAATTATCCTAGTTTTGGAAAAAATTTCAATAACTGAAACAATTTATAAGACTTTAAAAAATTCAAAATTTTGAAATTTTGGAAAACAAAAGTACAAATTTTGGAAAAAAGAATTTTCTAAATTTTGGAAAAAAAAAAATTTTCAAGATTTTGGATAAAAATTTTTCAAAAATTTTGGAACAAAATAAAAATTTATAGTTTTGTACAAAAAAGTCCTCAAGATTTTTGAAAAAAAAAATTTTGGAAAAAAAAAATTCAAAATTTTCAAAAAAAAAAAAAATTTTTCAAAAATTTTGGAAAAAAAAATTTTTCAAAATTTTGGAAAAAAATTTTCAAAAATTTTTTGGAAAAAAAAAATTTTCAAATTATTGGAAAAAAAAATTTTCAAAATTTTGGAAAAAAATTTTAAAATTTTGGAAATAAAAAAAATTTGGAAAAAAAAAAAATAATCAAAATAAAAGAATAAAAAAAAAAATTTTTTGAAAATTTTGAAAATAAAAAAAATTAAAAATTTTGGAAAAAAAAAAAATTTAAAAAAAAATAAAATTTTTGGAAAAATTTAAAAAAATTAATAAAAAAATTTTGGAAAAAATTTTCAAAAATTTTTGGAAAAAAAAATTTCAAAATTTTGGAAAAAAAAAATTTTCAAAAATTTTGGAAAAAAAAATTCAAAAATTTAAAAAAAATTTTAAAATATAAATTTTAAAATAAAATTTAAAAAATTTTGGAAAAAAATATAAAAAATTTTGGAAAAAAAAATTTTCAAAATTTTGGAAAAAAAATTTTCAAAAATAAAAAAAAAAAATTTTCAAAATTTTGGAAAAAAAAAATTTTGAAAATTTTGAAAAAAAAATTCAAAAAAATTTTGAAAAAATAAAAAAAAAAAATTTTCAAAATTTTTGGAAAAATTTTTCAAAAATTTTTGGAAAAAAAAATTTTCAAAAATTTTGGAAAAAAAATTTTAAAAATTTTGGAAAAAAATTAAAAAAAAAAAAAAAATTTTCAAAAATTTGGAAAAAAATTTTTTAAAAATTTTGGAAAAAAAATTTTTTTGAAAAATTTTGAAAAAAAAAATTTTCAAATTTTTATTTTATTAAAAAAAAATTTCAAAAATTTTGGAAAAAAAAAAATTTTTCAAAATTTTGAAAAAAAAATTTTCAGATTTTGGAAAAAATTTTAAAAATTTTGGAAAAAAAAGTTTTCAAAAATTTTTTTTGGAAAAAAAATTTCAAAAATTTTTGGAAAAAAATTTTCAAAATGTTTTGGAAAAAAAAAAAATTTTGAGAAATTAAAATTTTTAAAAAAAAAAAATTTTCAAAATTTTGGAAAAAAATAAATTTTGGAAAAAAAAAATTTTCAAAATTTTGGAAAAAAAAAAATTCAAAAATTTTGGAAAAAAAATTTTTAAAATTTTGAAAAAATTTTTTGGAAAAGTCAAAAAATTTTGGAAAAAAATTTTCAAAATTTTTGGAAAAAAAAATTTTTCTGGAAAAAAATTTTAAAAATTTTGGAAAAAAAAAAAATATTCAAAATTTTGGAAAAAAAAGTTTTCAAAATTTTGGAAATATTTCAAAATTTTTGTAAGATTTTAAAAAATTCAAAAATTCTAAAAATTTTTGGAAAAAAAAAAAAATTTTCAAAATTTTGGAAAAAAAAAAATTTTCAAAAGATTTTGGAAAAAAAAGTTTCAAAATTTTGAACAAAATTAAAAATTTTGAAAAAAAAAATTTTAAAATTTTTAAAAAAAATTTTCAAAATTTTTGAAAAAAAAAATTTGGTTTTGGAAAAAAAATTTTTGTAAAATTTTAAAATTTTTGGAAAAAAAAATTTCAAATGTTGAAAAAAAAATTTTCAAAATTTTGTTTGGAAAAAAAAAAATTTTCAAAATTTTGGAAAAAAAAAAAAATTTACAAAAAATTTTCAATAATTTCAAAAAATTTTCAAATTTGGAAATAAAATTTTCAAAATTTTGAAAAAAAAAATTTTCAAAATTTTGGAAAAAAAAAATTTTTTTTTAAGAATTTAAAAAAATTTCAAAAATTTTGGAAAAATTTAAAAATTTTGAAAAAAAAAAAGAAAAAATTTTCAAAATTTTGGAAAAAAATTTTCAAAAATTTAGAACATTGAAAAAATTTCAAAATTTTTGGAAAAAAAATTTTTCAAAATTTTTGGAAAAAAAAAAATTTTCAAATTTTTGAAAAAAAAAAAAAAATTAAATTTTGGAAAAAAAAAAAATTTCAAAATTTTGGAAAAAAAAATTTTCAAAAATTTTGAAAAAAAATGTTTTTCAGGATTTTGGAAAAAAAATTTTCAAAATTTTGGAAAAAAAAATTTTCAAAAAAATTTTGGAAAAAAAATTTTCAAAAATTTAAAAATTTCAAAATTTTCAAATTTAAATTTTGGAAAAAAAAAAGTTTTCAAAATTTTGGAAAAAAAAAATTTCAAAATTTTGGAAAAAAAAATTTTCAAAATTTTATAAAAAAAAATTTTCAAAATTTTTGAAAAAAAATATTAAAAAAAAAAAAAAAATTTTTCAAAAATTTTGGAAAAAAATAAATTTAAAAAAAAAAAAAAAAAAAATTTTTCAAAAAAAAAAAAAAAAAAATTTTCAAAATTTAAAAAAAAAAAATTTTCAAAAATTTTGGAAAAAAAATTTCAAAAATTTTGGAAAAAAATAATAATAAAAATTTTGGAAAAATTAAAATTTTGAAAAAAATTTCAAAAAAAAAAAAAAAAAATTTCAAAGTTAAAAAAATTTTCAAAAAATTTTGGAAAAAAAAATTTTCAAAATTTTGAAAAAAAAATTTTCAAAAAATTTTGGAAAAAAAAATTTTCAAAAATTTTTGGAAAAAAAAAATTTTCAAAATTTTTGAAAAAAAAAATTTTCAAAATTTTGGAAAAAAATAAAATTTAAAAAAAAAATTTTTCAAAAAAAAAAAAAAAAAAAAATTTTCAAAATTTGAAAAAAAATTTTGAAAAAAAATTTTTTGGAAAAAAAATTTTCAAAATTTTTGAAAAAAAAATTTAAAAAAAATTAAAAAAAATTTTTAAAAAATTTTGGAAAAAAAAATTTCAAAAATTTTGGAAAAAAAATTTTTTAAAATTTTGGAAAAAAAATTCAAATTTAAAAAAAAAAAATTTCAAAAATTTAAAATAAAAATAAAAAAATTTTCAAAAATTTTGGAAAAAAATTTTCAAAATTTTGGAAAAAAATTTTACAAAAATTTTGGAAAAAAAATTTCAAAAATTTTGGAAAAAAAAATTTCAAAATATTTTGAAAAAAATAAAAAAATTTTTGAAAAAAAAAATTTAAAAAATTTTAAAAAAAAAATTTTCAAAAATTTTGAAAAAAAAAAAATTTTCAAAATTTTGGAAAAAAAAAGTTTAATTTTAAATTTTTTGGAAAAATTTTAAAATTTTTGGAAAAAAAATTTTAAAAATTTTAAAAAAAAAAAATTTTCAAAATTTTGAAAAAAAAAATTTTGGAAAAAAAAAATTTTTTGGAAAAAAAAATTTTCAAAATTTTGCAAAAAATTTTCAAAAAATTTTGGAAAAAAATTTCAAGAAATTTTCAAAATTTTGATAAAAGATTTCAAAAATTTTGTAAAGGAAAATTTAAAAAAAAAAAATTTTCAAAATTTGGATACAAAGTAAAAAATTTTGGAAAAAAAAATTTCAAAAAATTTTGAAAAATAAATTTTGAAAATTCAAAATTTTGGAAATTTTCAAAAATTTGACATAAAAATTAAAGAAATTTTCAAATATTTTGGAAAAAAACAATTTTCAAAATTTTTGAAAAAATTTTGAAAAAAAAAAAATTTCAAAAATTTGAACAACCAAAACTTAAAAATGTTGAAAAAATTAATAACATTTGGAAAAAATTTTCAAAATTTCAAAAAAATTTCAAGAATTTTGGAAATAAAAATCAAAATTTTGTAAAAAATTTTGAAATTTTTGAAAAAAAAAATTTTAAAAATTTTGAAAAAAAAATCAAAAATTTTGAAAAATAAAATTTTAAAATTTTTGGAAAAAAAAAATTTAAAAATATTTGGAAAAAATTTTAAAATTTCAAAAATTTTCAAAATTTTGGATAAAAAAATTTTCAAAATTTTGGTAAAACATTTTGAAACTTTAAAAAAAAATTTTAATTTTGGATAAAAAGGTAAAAAAATTTTGGAAAAAAATTTAAAAAATTTTGAAAAAAATTTCCAAAATTTTGGAAAAAGTCTATAACATTTTCAAAAATTTTGGAAAAAAATTAAAAATTTTGGAAAAAGGTTTTTAAATTTTTGGAAAAAAATGTCATTTTGAGAAAAAAATTTCAAAATTTAAAAAAAGTTTCCAACAATTTTTAGAAAAAAATATTCAAACCTTGAAAAAAATTAAAAAATTTCAAAATTTGAAAAGTAAAATTTTTCAAAATTTTGAAAAAAAAATCAAAAAATTAAAAAGTTTCAAAATTTTGAAAAAAAATTTCAAGAAATTTTAGAAAAAAATTTCAACAAATTTTAAAAATAAAAAAAATCAAAAAATTTTGAGAATTTGAAAAAAAAAAATTTTGGAAAAAAATTTTAAAAATTTTGAAAAACATTCAAAAAACAAAAATTTTGGAAAAAATACTAAAATTTTCAAAAATTTTGAAAAAAAAAAAAATCAAAAATTTTGGAAAAAAATAAAACAAATTTTCAAAATTTTTGAAAATGTTTTCTTGAAATGTTTTGAAATTTTGTTTAAAAAAAATAAATTTTTCCAAAATTTTTGAATTTTTAAAATTTTGTCAAAATTTTGTTTCCAAATGTTTTGGAATTTTTTTCCAAAATTTTTTTTTTAAAAAATTTTTTTCCAAAATTTTTGTTTTTTAAATTTTTGAAATCAAAATTTTGAAATTTTTTTTTCAAAAATTTTTGAAATTTTTTTTTTCAAAAATTTTGGAAAATTTTTTCAAATTTTTCAAAAAAATTTTTGAAAAATTTTTGAAATTTTTTTTTCCAAAATTTTTGAATTTTTTTTTTTCAAAATTTTTGAAAAATTTTTTTTCCAAAATTTTTGAATTTTTTTTTTCCAAATTTTTTTAAATTTTTTTTAAAAATTTTTTAAAATTTTTATCAAAAATTTTCAAAATTTTTTTTTTTTTCAAATATTTTAGAAAATTTTTTTAAATTTTTTCCAAAATTTTTGAAAATTTTTAAAAATTTTCAAAATTTTTTTCAAAAATTTTCAAAATTTTTTTCAAAATTTCCTTAAATTTTTTTTTTTTTGTAAATTTTTGAACATTTTTGAACATTTTTGAAATTTTAAAATTTTGAAAAATTTTTTTTTTTCAAATTTTTTTGAAATTTTTTTTATACCCCTTGCTAGTGGGTGTTAATTTTAGCCAGAAGTTTGCAACGCACCTTAGGAGACATCTCCGACCTAAAAAAGTACAATATTATAATTCTAAATAACAAAAACAGAAGAGACGAAAAAAAAATTGCTGTTTCCCCCTCCCCCCCCCCCCCCTCCTCCCTCCCTTACCAAATAAAATACTTTAAAAATTTTTTTTAAAATTTGAACAAACTTCTAAAATTTACTAAAACTTTAAAAAAAAAATATCGTATAGCTGTCAGGAAACACATGGGGGCCGTTTTTGTTTTTCAAGATATTGATTGCACCAAATTTTGGAAATCTTATTCTTATTACGTTCCTAATGTGCTGTCAATTGTATCAAAATCGGACCACTATAACATATAGCTACCATAGGAACAATCGGCTGAAAAATGGGGGCTTGTATGCAAACCTGTTTTGTTCATGGAAATACCGCACATTATAAATACTTTTTAATGTTATACAGTAACCCGCCCTTAGTTTTTCCATTTAAATATCTCAGACGTTTATATTCTATAGCTGTTATAGGAACAATCAGACGGACTGTCTGTCTGTTAGTCCCCCTGTTATTGAGCTATTTTCATAAAAGTTGGCTCACAAGCTTCATATTTCTGCCCTCTTTAAATAAGTCGGAACGGGCCAGATCGGACTGATATATCGTGTAGCTGTCATCGGCCGATTAACGCTATATTTCAAGATATAGCTATCGGGCTTACCACATCCAAAGATAAGTTTGGTCATTCGATGTACTGTTATAATTGTTCAATAAATACCACAGAAACCAGCAGCATCCAAATATATCTATATTTTGTATAACTGCAAGGGTATGAAACCTTCGGCAAGCCGAAGGTAGCGTTGCTTTCTTGTTTTTCAAAATTTTTTGAAATTTTTTTTTCAAAAAATTTCAAAACTTTTTACCAAAATATTTGAAAATTTCTTGATTTTTATTTAAATTCTTTAAATTTTTTTTTAATTTTTGAAATTGTTTTTCCAAATGTTTTTTGAATTTTTTTTTCAAAAAATTTTGAAAATTTGTGAAAATTTTGTTTCCAAATGTTTTTGAATTTTTTTTTTCAAAATTTTTTGAATTTTTTTTTTTCAAAAAATTTTGAAAATTTTTTCAAAATTTTGGATTTTTTTGAAATTTTTCTTTTCGAAATTTTTGAAATTTTTTCCTAAATTTTTTTCAAAATTTTTTTTTTTAAATTTTTTTAAAATTTTTGAAATTTTTTTTTTTTAAATTTTTTTTTCAAAATGTTTTCTTTTCAAAATTTTTTTTCCAATATTATTTAATTTTTTTTGCAAAATTTTTTGAATATTTTTTTTTGAAATTTTTTTGAAATTTTTGAAAATTTGTTAAAGTTTGTTTTCCAAATGTTTTTGATTTTTTTTTCCAAAATTTTTGAATTTTTTTTCCAAAATTTTTTGAATTTTTTTTTTTAATTTTTTGAATTTTTTTTTCCAAAATTTTTTGAATTTTTTTCAAAATTTTTGAAATTTTTTTTCCAAAATTTTTGAATTTTTTTTTGAAATTTTTCTTTTCGAAATTTTTGAAATTTTTTTTCCAACATTTTGAAAATTTTTTTTCCAAAAATTTTGAATTTTTTTTGAAAATTTTCTTTTCAAAATTTTTTTTCCAATATTATTTAATTTTTTTTTGCAAAATTTTTTGAATATTTTTTTTTCAAAAATTTTGAAAATTTGTTGAAATTTTGTTTCCAAAATTTTTGAAATTTTTCTTTTCAAAAATTTTTGGAAAATTTTTTTTCCATAAATTTTAAAAATTTTTTTTTTCAAAAATTTTTTAAATTTTTTTCCAAAATTTTTGGATATTTTATGAAATTTTTTTTCCAAATGTTTTTGAATTTTTTTTTTTTCAAAAAATTTTGAATATTTGTTTAAATTTTTCTTTTCAAAATTTTTTGAATTTTTTTCAAAATTTCTGAATTTTTTTTTCAAAATTTTTTGAAATTTTTTTCAAAAAATTTCAAAATTTTTTACCAAAATATTTGAAAATTTCTTGATTTTTTAAAAATTCTTGAAAGTTTTAATGAAATTTTTTTCATAAATTTTTATTTTTTTTTTCATCATTTTTTGTGTTTTTTTTTAAATTCTTAAAAAAATTTTTCAAAATTTTTTGAAAAATTTTTTCAAAATTTTGAAAATTTTTAAAATTTTTTTCAAAATTTTTGAATGTTTTTTTCAAAAGTTTTGAAATTTTTTTCCAAAATTTTTGAATTTTTGTTTTTTAAAATTTTTTTTCTAAATTTTTGAAATTTTTTTTCAAAAAATTTTGGAAAAAATTTTCAAAATTTTTGAATTTTTTTCAAATTTTTTCAAAATTTGTTTTTTTTCAAAATTTTCAAAATATTTTGTTTTTCAAAATTTTCAAAATAATTTGTTTTTTTCCAAAAATTTTTCAAAAATTTTGGAAAAAATTCTAAACTTTTGAAAAAAAATTTTCAAAATTCTAAAATATTGAAAAAAATTCAAAAAATTTTGAAAAATTTTAAAAATTTATGGAAAAAATTTCCAAAATTTTTGAAAAAAAAAATTTAAATTTTGGAAAAAATTTCAAAACATAAGTTTTTCAAAATTTTAAAAATTTGTTGAAATTTTTTTTCCAAAGTTTTTGAATTTTTTTTTCAAAAGTTTTGAAATTTTTTTTTCCAAAATTTTTGAATTCTTGTTTTCAAAATTTTTTTTTCTAAATTTTTGAAATTTTTTTCAAAATTTTGGAAGTAATTCTTTTTTATTTTTTTCCAAAATTTTTGAATGGTTTTTTTCAAAAATTTTCAAAATATTTTGTTTTTCAAAAATTTTCAAAATAATTTTTTTTTTTTTTTCAAAAATTTTGTTTTCTTTGAAATTTTTCTTTTCAAAATTTTTTTTCCAATATTATTTAATTTTTTTTTCCAAAATTTTTTGAAATTTTTTTTTTCCAAAAATTTTTAAATTTTTGTTTCAAAATTTTTGAAAAATTTCTAAAATTTTTTTTTTCAAAATTTTTTTCCAAAATTCTTTGAAATTTTTTCCAAAATTTTTGAAAAATTTTTCTTTTCAAAATTTTTGAAATTTTTTTTCCCAAAATTTTGAAAATTTTTTTTCAAAATTTTGAAAATTTTTTCAAAATTTTTGAAAATTTTTTTTCCAAAAATTTTGAAAATTTTTTTAAAATTTTTCAAAATTTTTTGAAATTTTTTTCAAAATTTTGAAAATATTTTTTTCCAAAATTTTGAAAATTTTTTCCAAAATTTTTTTTTTTCCAAAATTTTATTTTTTTCAAAAATTTTTTGAATTTTTTTTTTCAAAAATTTTGAAAATTTTTTTCAAATTTTTCAAATTTTTTTTTGAAAAAATTTTTTTTTCAAAAATTTTGAAAATTTTTTTTTCCAAAATTTTTTGAAAATTTTTTCAAAATTTTTGAAATTTTTTTTCCAAAAATTTTGAAAATTTTTGAAAATTTTTCAAAATTTTTGAAATTTTTTTTTCAAAATTTTTAAAAATTTTTCAAATTGAAATTTTCAAAATATTTTTTGACCTTGAAATTTTTTTCAAAATTTTTGAATTTTTCAAAATTTTGAAAATTTTTTTCCAAAATTTTTGAAAATTTTTTTTTCCAAAATTTTTAAAATTTGATTTTTTTTCCAAAATTTTGAAATTTTTTTTTTCAAAATTTTGAAAGTTGAAATTTTTTTTTCCAAAATTTTTTGAGATTTTTTTGTTTTTTCCAAAAATTTTGAAATTTTTTTTTTCAAAATTTTGAAAATTTTATTTTTTTTTTAAAGTTTAAAAATTTTTTTTTCCAAAATTTGTATAGAAATTTTTTTCAAAAGTTTACGATTTTTTGAAGTTTTAAAAAAGTTTTTTGAAAATTTTTATTTTTTGTTTTTCAAATTTTGTAATTTTTCAAATTTTTGAAAATTTTTTTTTCCAAATTTTTGAAAGGTTTTTTTCAAATGTTTTTTTGAAATTTTTTTCCAAAATTTTTGAAAAATTTTTTCAAAAATTTTGAAATTTTTTTTCCAAAATTTTTAAATTTTTTTTCCAAATTTAAATTTTTTTTTTTTTTCAAATCAATTTTGAGATTTTTTTTTTTTTAAAGATTTCCAAAGTTTTTGAAAATTTTTTCGAAAATTTTAAAAATTTTTTTTCAATTTTCTTTTTTTCCAAAATTAATTTTGAAAATTTTTTTTTAAAAATTTGAAAAATTTTTTTCAAAATTTTTTTTCCAAAATTTTGAAAATTTTTTTCAAAATTTTTAATTTTTAAAAATTTTTCAAAATTTTTAAAATTTTTAAAATTTAAAAAAATTTAGAAAATTTTCAAAAATTTTGGAAGTTTTTTTTTTGAAAATTTTAATTAATAAGGTAATTTGCAATTTTTGAAAATTTTTGAAATTTTTTTCAATGTTTAAATTTTCAAAAAATTTTGGAATTTTTTTTCAAAGTAGTTTTTTTCAAATCTTTTTTAAATTTTTTTCCAAAATTTTTAAAATTTTTTCTTGATTTTTTTTAAATTCTTGAAAATTTTTTTTCAAATTAAAATTTTAAAATTTTTTTCAAAAATTTTGAAAATTTTTTCAAAATTTTTTCAAATGTTGAAGTTTTTTTCAAAATTTTTGAATTTTTTTTTTTTCAAAATTTTGAAAATTTTTTCAAATTTTTCTTTTCAAAATTTTCAAAATATTTTTTCCAAAATTTTATTTTCCAAAAATTTTGAATTTTTTAAAATTTTTTTTTTCAAAAATTTTTTTTTTTCAAAATTTTTGAATATTTTTTTTTTCAAAAATTTTAAAAATTTTTTCAAAATTTTCAAATTTTTTCAAAAATTTTTGAAATATTTTTTCCAAAATATTTTGAAAAATTTTTTTTCAAATTTTTGAAATTTTTTTTTCCAAATTTTTTGAAAATTTTCTTTTCAAAAAATTTTGAAATTTTTTTCAAAATTTTGAAATTTTTTCAAAATTGTTGTTTTTTGAATTTTTTAAATTTTTCCATTTAAAATTTTTTTCAAAATTTTTTGAATATTTTTTTCAAAAATTTGATAATTTGTTGAATTTTTTTCCAAAATTTTTAAATATTTTTTTCAAATTTTTGGAAATATTTTCAAAATTTTTAAAAATTTTATTGAAAAATTTTTCCAAATTTTTTGAATTTTTTTTTAAATTTTTGAAAATTTTTTTTCAAAAATTTGTTGAAATTTTTTTTTTTTCAATTTTTTTACAAAATTTTTGGAACATTTTTTTTCAAATTTTTTAATTTTTTTTCCAAATTTTTTGAATTTTTAATTTTTCAAAATTTTTTCAAATGTTTTTGAATTTTTTTTCCAAAATTTTTAAATTAAAATTTTTCAAAATTTTGGAAATATTCTTTAAAAATTTTCAAATTTTTCTCCAAAATTTTAAAATTTTTTTTTTTAATTTTCAAAATGTTTTATCAAATTTTTGAAAATTTCTTGAACTTTTTAAAAATTTTTTAAAAATTGTTTTCCAAATTGACTTGCATTTTTCCAAAATTTTTGAATTTTTTTTCAAAATTTTTGAATTCTTTTTTTCAAAATTTTTGAAATTTTTTTTATCAAAAAAATATCAAAATGTTTTACCAAACTTTAAAATTTTCTAAGATTTTAATTTAAATTCTTGAAATTCTTTTGAAATGAATTTTTCCAGATTTTTGAATTTTTGAATATTTTTTTTTCAAAATTTTTGAAATTCTTTTTTCAAAATTTTTGAATATTTTTTTCAAAAAATTTCACCAATTTTTCTAAAATATTTGAAAATTTCTTGATTTTTATTTAAATTCTTGAAGTTTTTTGAAAATTTTTTCATAAATTTTAAAGATTTTTTTCAACATTTTTTGGTATTTTTTTGTTTAAATTTCTTGAAAACATTTTTTTCCAAAATTTTTTTGAAACTTTTTATATTTTCCAAAATAATTCTAAAATTTTTAAAATTTTGTATTTTTAAAATTTTGAAATTTTTTTTTTTAATTTTGAAAATGTTCAATATAAATTTCAATAAATTTTAAGATTTTTCAAAATTGTTTCAAAAATTTTTATTTTTTAAAAAAATTTTCAAAATTTTGGAAAAACATTTTTTCAAAAATTTTCAAAAAATTTTCAAAATTTTTTTTAAAAATTATCACAAATTTTGAAAAAAATTTCAAATTTTTTTGGAAAAAAATTTCAAAACATTTCCAAGAAAACATTTTCAAAATTTTTTGAAAATTTGTTGAAAATTTTTTTCAAAATTTTTGAATTTTTTGTTTTTAAATTTTTTGAATATTTTTTTTCCAAAATTTTTTAAAATTTTGTTCCCAAATTTTTGAAATTTTTTTTCAAAAGTTTTTGAATGTTTTTTTCCAAAATTTTTTGAAATTTTTTTTTTCCAAAATTTGTTGAAATTTATCTTATCAAAATTTTTGAAATTTTTTTTCCAAAATTTTTTGAAATTTTTTTTTTTATAAAAATTTTTGATTTTTTGAATTTTTTCCAAATTTTTTGAAATTTTTTTTTCCCAAAATTTTTTAAATTTTTTTCCAAAATTTTTGAAAATTTTATGAAATTTTTTTTCCAAAATTTTTTGAAATTTTTTTTTTTCCAAAATTTTTTTACATTTTTTTATTCAAAATTTTTAATATATTTTTTTTATTTTCAAAATGTTTACCAAAATTTTTGAGAATTTTTTGAATTTTTTTTAAATTCTTGAAAATTTTTGAAAATTGTTTTTCCAAATGACTTGAATTTTTTTTTCAGAATTTTTTGAATTTTTTTTTTTAAATTTTTTGAATTCTTTTTTTCCAACATTTTTTGACATTTTTTTTTCAAAAAAATTTAAAAAGTTTTACAAAATTGAAAATTTTTGATTTTTTTAAATTCCTGAAAGTTTTAATGAAATTTTTTCATAAATTTTTAGATTTTTTTCCAACATTTTTGGTTTTTTAAACCCTTCGACCTTTGAAAATGGTCAAAAATATTTTTTCAAAATATGTAACATGGTATAAGGAGGCGTGGCAGACCCCATAAAGTATTTATATTCTTGCTCAGGATCACTAGCCGAGTCGATTAAATTTGAAATGTTCCATTGTGTCTGTCCGTCTGTCCGGCTGTCCGTCTGTTTGTTTGAGACAACGGTTCTCAAATTTTTAAAGAGCTAGAGACTCCAAGTTTGGCATGGAGATTCCTATATTTCCCAAGCAGACAAAGTTTATTTCAAATGTTTGATGCCACGCCCACCACCCCCCGCAAATCGGTAATTTACGATTATTAAGCAAACTATTAAATTTATAAAGTTTTGCTTTGGCATGTATAATGCTAAATGCCATATGAACATAATCTCAAAATTACAATCCGATCGGACCAATAACACAGAAGTTATTCAAGTCAACGTTTTCAGTACAAATGTACGAGCAGCAGCCCGCGCTCTACTTTAACAGTTGACGTCGACGTCGACGTTTCTTTTAACGTGCGTCGCTTTGTGAAATTTTTGAAATTTTTTTTTTAATTTTAGAAAATTTTTTTCAAAATTTTTGAAATTTTGGTTGTGGTTACACGCTTGTAACGGATTTTTTTAAAATTGGTTGAAGGGTATCCTTCTTTCAAAGCGCTCGACTGTCTTTTTTCAAATTTTTGAATTTTTCAAAATTTTGAAATAATTTTTTTCAAAATTTTTGAAATTTTTTTTCAAAATTTTTAAATTTTTTCAAAAATTTTTTGAAATTTTTAAGATTTTTATTTTTAAAATTTTTTTTCAAAAATTTTGAAAATTTTTTTAAAAATTTTGAAAATTTTTGAAATTTTTTCAAAATTTTTGAAAATTTTTTGAATTTTATTTTCAAATTTTTTGAATTCTTTTATTCCAAATTTTTGAAATTTTTTTCAAAAAATTTCACAATTTTTCCAAAATATTTGAAATTTTTTTAAATTTTTTTTTATTTTTTTCAAAATTTTTGGAAATTTTTTCATAAATTTTTGGATTTTTTTCAACATTTTGTTTTTTTGTTTCAAAATTCTTGAAAACATTTTTTTTCCCAAAATTTTTTGAAACTTTTTTTTTCAAAATAATTTGAAATTTATTTTAAAATTTTAAATTTTTTTTCAAAATTTTTGAAATTTTTAATTTTGAAAATGTTCAATATGAATTTTTCAAATTTTTAAATTTTTCAAAAATTTAAAAAATTTTTCAAAAAATGTTCAAAATTTTCAAAATTTTGGAAAAAAATTTCAAATTTTTCCAAAATTTTTTAAATTTTTCAAATTTCAAAATTTTTGAAATTTTTTTATTTTCAAAATTTTTTTCAAAATTTTGAAAAAATTTTTTTTTGAAAAAAATTTCAAAACATTTTGAAAAAACATTTTCAAAATTTTGAAAATTTTTGAATTTGTTTTCAAATTTTTTGTATTTTTTTTTTTAAATTTTTGAAATTTTTTTTCCAAAATTTTTTGAAATTTTTTTCCAAAATTTTGAAATTTTTTAAAGTTTTTGAATGTTTTTCAAAATTTTTTGAAATTTTTTTCCAAAATTTGTTGAAATTTTCTTTTCAAAATTTTTGAAATTTTTTTCAAAATTTTTTTTTTTCAAATTTTTTTTTTTTGATTTTTTTTTCCAAATTTTTGAAATTTTTTTCCAAAATTTTAAAATTTTTTCCAAAATTTTTGAAAATTTTTTTAAATTTTCAAAATTTTTGAATTAAATTTTTCAAAATTTTTACATTTTTTTTTCAAAATTTTTAATTTTTTTTTAAAATTTTCAAATTTTTTTTCAAATAATTTTTTGTTTATTTTCAAAATTTTTTAAATTTTTGAAAATTTTGAAATTTTTTTCCAAATTTTTTTTCAGAATTTTTGAAAATTTTAATTTAAATTTTGTTTTTTTTTCAAAAATTTTGAAAATTTTTTTTCAAAAATTTCAAAATGTTTTTTTTAAAATTTTTAAATTTTTGAAAGTTTTAATTTTTTAAAAATTTTTAAATTTTTTTCAAAATGTTTTTAAAATTTGAAAAATTTTTCAAAATTTTTGAAAATTTTTTTCAAAAATTTTGATAAATTTTTCAAATTTTCAAAATTTTTCGAAATTTTAAAATTTTTGAAATTTTTTTTTTAAAATTTTAAAATTTTTTCCAAAATTTTTGAATATTTTTTTAAAATTTTGAAATTTTTAATTTTTTTAAATTTTTTTAAATTTTAAAATTTTTTTTTTTCAAAATTTTTGAAATTTTTTTCCAAAATTTTTGAATTTTTTTTTCAAAATTTTTGAATTTTATTTTTTTTTCAAAATTTTTAAAATTTTTTATTTTTTCAAAATTTTTGAAAATTTTTCCAAAATTTTGATTTTTTGAAATTTTTTTTTAAAATTTTTAAAATTTTTAAATTTTTTGAAATTTTTTCAAAATTTTGAAAATTTTTTTTTTTCAAAATGTTTTAAAAAATTTTTTTTTTAAATTTTTTGATTTTTTTTCAAAATTTTTTGAATTTTTTTCAAAAATTTCAAAAATTTTTTTCAAAATTTTTGAAAATTTTTTGATTTTTTTAAATTTTCTTCAAAATTTTTGAAATTTTTTCCATAAATTTTTAGATTTTTTTTTCAAAATTTTTGGTTTTTTAAAATTTTTTTTCCAAATTTTTGAATTTTTTTTCAATAATTTTTTGAATTTTTTTTTCAAAATTTTTTGAATTTTTTTTTTAAATTTTTGAAAATTTTTTTTTCAAAATTTTGAAAATTTTTTTCAAAATTTTGAATTTTTCAAAATTAATTTAAATTTTTTAAAAAATTATTTAAAATTTTTTTCAAAAAATTTTTTTTTGAATCAAAATTTCGAAAATTTTTTCAAAAAAAATTTTCAAAAATTTCAAATTTTTGAAAATTTTTTTTCAAAATTTTTGAGAATTTTTTTTTCAAAATTTTGAAAATTTTAAAATTTTCAAAAAATTTTGAATTTTTTTTTTTTTCAAAATTTTTGAATTTTTTTCAAAATTTTTTGAAATTTTTTTTCAAAAATTTTGAAATTTTTTTCCAAAATTTTGAAAATTTCAAATTTTTATTTAAATTTTGAAAATTTTTTGAAATTTTTTCAAATTTTTTCAATTTTTTTTTCAAAATTTTGAAATTTTTTTTTCAAAATTTTGAAAAATTTTTTTTCAAAATTTTTGAAATTTTTTTTAAAATTTTTGATTTTTTTTTTTTTTTTTTAAAATTTTTAAATTTTCAAAATTTTTGAAAATTTTATGAAATTTTTCCAAATTTTTTGAAATTTTTTTTTCAAAATTTTTAAATTTTTTTTCAAAAATTTTTGAAATTTTTTTTTTTCAAAAAATTTAAAATTTTTTTTTAAATTTTTAAATTTTTTTTTTTTCAAAATTTTTGAATTTTTTTCAAAATTTTTGGTTTTTTCAAATTTTTTGAATTTTTTTTTTAAAATTTTCAAAATTTTTGAATTTTTTTGTTTTAAAATTTAATTTTTTTTTAAATTTTTGAAATTTTTCAAAATTTTTAAATTTTCCAAAATTCCAAATTTTTTGAAAATTTTTTTTTCAAAATTTTGGAAATTTTTTTTTTAAATTTTTAAAAATTTTTTTTTTTCAAAATTTTTTTAAAATTTTTGAAATTTTTTTTCAAAATTTTTGAAATTTTTTCCAAAATTTTTGAAAATTTTAAATTTTTTTAAAATTTTTAATTTTTTTCAAAATTTTTTTTTTTTCAAAATTTTTGAAATTTTTTTCAAATTTTTTTTTCCAAAGTTTTTGAATTTTTTTCCCAAAATTTTTGAAATTTTTTCAAAATTTTTGAAATTTTTTTTCCAAAATTTTAAAAATTTTTTTTCCAAAATTTTCAAATTTTTTTTCAAAATTTTTTGAAAAATTTAATTTTGAAATCTTTTTTTAAAATTTTTGAAATTTTTTTCCAAAATTTTTTTTTTCCAAAATTTTTAAATTTTTTTTCCAAAATTTTAAAAATTTTTTTTTTTCAAAATTTTTTCAAATTTTTTTTTTTCAAAATTTTTTAAAATTTCTTGTTTTTTTCAAAATTTTTGAAAATTTTTTCAAATTTTTTGAAATTTTTCAAAAGTTTTTTTTTTTTCCAAAATTTTGAATTCTTCCAAAATTTTTAATTTTTTTTTTTGAATTTTTTTTTCAAAAATTTTGAAAATTTTTTCAAAATTTTTTAAAATTTTTTTGAAATTTTTTTCCAAAATTTTTGAAATTTTTTTCAAAATTTTTGAAATTTTTTTCCAAATTTTTAAAATTTTTTTTCCAAAATTTTTTGAAAATTTTTTTTCAAAATTTTTAAAATTTTTTCAAAAATTTTGAAAATTTTTTTCCAAAATTTTCAAATTTTTTGAAAATTTTTTTTCCAAAATTTTTAGATTTTTTTCCAAAATTTTTGAAATTTTTTTTTTTAAAATTTTTTGAAAATTTTTTCAAATTTTTTTTTCCAAATTTTTTGAAATTTTTTTCAAAATTTTTGAAATTTTTTTTCAAAAAATTTTCAAATTTTTGAAATTTTCCAAAATTTTTGAAATTTTTTTTTCAAAATTTTTTGAATTTTTTTTTCAAAATTTTGAGGTTTTTTTTATTTAAATTTTTTCAAATTTTTTTTTTTTTTAAATTTTTGAAAATTTTTTTTTTTTTCCAAATTTTTGTTTTTTTTAAAAATTTTTATTTTTTTTCCAAAATTTTTTGAAATTTTTTTTTTTCAAAAATTTTTGAAATTTTTTTTTAAATTTTTAAAATTTTTTTCCAAAATTTTTTTTTTTTTTCCAAATTTTTGAAAATTTTTTTTTTTGAAAATTTTTTTTTCAAAATTTTGAAATTTTTTTCCAAAATTTTTTGAAATTTTTTTTTCAAATTTTTTGAATTTTAAATTTTCCAAAAATTTTTTAAATTTTTTTTTTCCAAAATTTTTTGAAAATTTTTTTTTTTTTTTTTGAAATTTTTCCAAATTTTTAAAAATTTTTTGTTTTTTTTTTTTTCAAAATTTTTGAAATTTTTTTCCAAATTTTTTAAAAATTTTCTTCATTTTTTAAAAAAATTTTTTTCCAAAATTTTTGAAATTTTTTTTAAATTTTCCAAATTTTTTTTAAAAAATTTTTGAAAATTAATTTTCAAAATGTTTTACCAAAATTTTGAAAATTTTTCAAAATTTTTGAATTTTTTTCCAAATTTTTGAAAATTTTTAATTTTTCAAAAGTTTTTAATTTTTTTTTCCAAAATTTTTTGATTTTTTTTTTCCAAAATTTTTTGAATTTTTTTTTAAAATTTTTCAAAATTTTTCAAAAAATTTTTTTACCAAAATTTTTAAAATTTCTTGATTTTTATTTAAAATTTTTTATTTTTTTGAAATTATTGAAAATTTTTGAAATTTTTTTTTCCAAAAGTTTTTGAATTTTTTTTCCAAAATTGTTTGAATTTTTTTTTTCAAAATTTTTTGAATTTTTTTTTTCAACATTTTTGAAAATTTTCTTTTCAAAATTTTCAAAATATTTTTTCCAAAATTTTTGAGATTTTTTTTTCCAAAATTTTTTAAATTTTTTTTCTAAAAAATTTTTTAATATTTTTTTTCAAAAAATTTTGAAAATTTGTTGAAATCTTTTTTCGAAAATTTGTTGAAATTTTTTTTTAAAAATTTTCAAATTTTGTTTTCCAAATTTTTTTGAAATTTTTTTTTTCCAAATGTTTTGAATTTTTTTTTTCAAAAAATTTTGAAAATTTGTTGAAATTTTTTTTCCAAATGATTTTGAATTTTTTTTTTTCAAAATTTTTTGAATATTTTTTTTTCAAAATTTTTTGAACTTTTTTATTCCAAAATTTTTTGAAATTTTTTTTTCAAAAAATTTCACAATTTTTTACCAAAATATTTGAAAATTTCTTGATTTTTATTTAAATTCTTGAAAATTTTTTTAAATTTTTGAAAATTTTTGAAATTTTTTTTCCAAATGTTTTTGATTTTTTTTCCAAAATTGTTTGAATTCTTTTTTTTTTCAAAATTGTTGAAGTTTTTTTTTTGCAAAATTTTTTGAATTTTTTTTTTTCAACATTTTTGAAAATTTTTTGAAATTTTTCTTTTCAAAATTTTCAAAATATTTTTTCCAAAATTTTTGAAATTTTATTTTCCAAAATTTTTGAATTTTTTGTGAAATTTTTTTTCCAAAATTTTTTTAATTTTTTTTCAAAAATTTTTTGAAATTTTTTTTTTTCAAAAATTTTTGAGATTTTTTTTCCAAATTTTTTGAAATTTTATTTTCCAAATGTATTTGAATTGTTTTTTTCTAAAATTTTTTGAATTTTTTTTTCAAAATTTTTGAAAATTTGTTGAAATTTTTCTTTTTAAAATTTTAAAATTTTTTCTCCAAAATTTTTAATTTTTTTTTTTTAATTTTCAAAATTTTTGAAAAATTTTTGAAAATTTCTTGAATTTTTTTTAAATTCTTGAAAATTTTTGAAAAATTGTTTTTCCAAATGACTTTTTTTTTCCAAAATTTTTTGAATTTTTTTTTTCAAAATTTTTTGAATTTTTTTTTTCCAAAATTTTTTGAAATTTTTTTTTCAAAAAATATCAAAATTTTTTACCAAACATTTGAAAATTTCTTGATTTTAATTTAAATTCTTGAAATTTTTTTGAAATTTTTGAAATTTTTTTTCCAAATGTTTTTGAATTTTTTTTTCAAAAAATTTTGAAAATTTGTTGAAATTTTTTTTCCAAATGTTTTTGAATTTTTTTGAATTTTTTTTTTCAAAATTTTTTGAATTCTTTTATTCCAAAATTTTTTGAAATTTTTTTTTTCAAAAAATTTCACAATTTTTTACCAAAATATTTGAAAATTTCTTGATTTTTATTTAAATTCTTGAAAGTTTTTTGAAATTTTTTTCATAAATTTTTTAGATTTTTTTTTTCAACATTTTTTGGTTTTTTTTTTGTTTAATTCTTGAAAACATTTTTTTTTCCATAATTTTTTTGAAACTTTTATTTTCCAAAATAATTCTAGAATTTTAAAAAATTTTTTTTTCCAAAATTTTTTGAAATTTTTTTTTTTTTTTAATTTTGAAAATGTTCAAAATAAATTTCAATAAATTTTTAAGAATTTAAAAATATTCAAAAAATGTTCAAAAATTTTCAAAATTTTTGGAAAAAAATTTTCAAAAAATTTTGGAAAAACAAATCTCAAAAAAAAAAATTTCAAAAAATGTTCAAAAATATTGAAAAAAAAATTATCAAAAATTTTGAAAAAAAAAAATCAAATTATTTTGGAAAAAAATTTTCAAAACATTTTCAAGAAAACATTTTCAAAAATTTTGAAAATTTGTTGAAAATTTTTTTTCAAAGTTTTTGAATGTTTTTATACCCTTCGACCATTGAAAATGGTCAAAAAAGGGTATACTAACTTTGTGCAATGTATGTAACAGGCATAAGAAGGCGTGGCAGACCCCACAAAGTATATATATTCTTGCTCAGGATCACTAGCCGAGTCGACTGAGACATGTCCGTCTGTCTGTCCGTCTGTCCGTCTGTATGAGGGAACAGATCTCAGCTATTAAAAAAGCTAGAGACACCAAATTAGGTATGGAAGTTCCGATATATAATAGGCAGGTGAAGTTTATGTTAAATGTTTGATGCCACGCCCACCGCACCCGCAAATCGGTAATTTGTGATTATTAAGCAAACTATTAAACTAATAAAGTTCTGCTTTGGTATGTATAAAGCTGCCAAACAAACATATTCTCCAAATTACAATTCGATCGGACCAATAACACAGAAGTTATTTAAGTCAACGTTTTCAGTACAAATGTACGAGCAGCAGCCTGCGCGCTGCTTTCAGTAGTTGATGCCGACGTCGACGTCACTCTTAACGTGCGTCGCTGTGTGAATGTGAGCGAGAAAGCTATATGTAGTAGAAGTATTTGTGCAAAATTTCTGTTTGAAATTATGAGTGTGGTTACACGTTTGTAACGGATTTTAAAAATTGGGAGAAGGGTATCCTACTGTCGGGCGTTCGACTGTAGCCCTACCCACTTGTTTTTTCCAAATTTTTGAAAATTTTTTTCCAAAATTTTTGTATTTTTGTTTTTAAATTTTTTGAAATTTTTTTTTCCAAAAATTTTTAAAATTTTGTTCCCAAATTTTTGAAAATTTTTTTAAATTTTTTTTTCCAAAAGTTTTTGAATTTTTTTTTTTCCAAAATTTTTTGAAATTTTTTTTTCCAAAATTTGTTGAAATTTTTCATATCAAAATTTTTGAAAATTGTTTTTCCAAATGACTTGCATTTTTTTTTTCAGAATTTTTTGAATTTTTTTTTTTTCAAAATTTTTTGAATTCTTTTTTTCCAACATTTTTTGACATTTTTTTTTTTCAAAAAATATCAAAATGTTTTACCAAACAATTGAAAATTTATTGATTTTAACTTAAATTCCTGAAAGTTTTTTGAAATTTTTTTCATAAATTTTTTAGATTTTTTTTTCCAACATTTTTTGGTTTTTTTTTTAAATTCTTGAAAAATTTCTTTTTTCCAAAATTTTTTGAAATTTTTCTTTTTAAAATTTTTGAAATTTTGTTTCCAAAATTTTTGAAATTTTTTTTTCCAAAATTGTTGATTTTTTTTAAAATTTTTCTTTTTAAAATTTTTAAAATTTTTTTTTCCAAAATTTTTTGAATATTTTTTTTCCAAAAATTTTGAAAATTTGTTGACATTTTTTTTTCCAAATATTTGAAATTTTTTTTTCCCAAAATTTTTTGAAATTTTTCTTTTCAAAATTTTTGAAATTTTTTTTCCAAAATTTTTTGAATTTTTTTTTCAAAATTTTTGAAATTTTTGAATTTTTTTTGAAAATTTTTTTTTTCAAAATTTTCTTCATTTTTTTTCCACAATTTTTGAGTTTTTTTTTTCCAAATTTTTTATACATTTTTTTATCCAAAATTTAAAAAAATTTTTTTTTTTTAATTTTCAAAATGTTTTACCAAAATTTTTGAAAATTTCTTAAATTTCTTGAACATTTTTTGAAATTTTTGAAAATTTTTTAAATTTTTTTTCCAAATGTTTTTAATTTTTTTCTTCCAAAAGTTTTTAATTTTTTTTTCCAAAATTTTTATACCCTTCGACCATTGAAAATGGTCAAAAAAGGGTATACTAACTTTGTGCAATGTATGTAACAGGCATAAGGAGGCGTGGCAGACCCCACAAAGTATATATATTCTTGCTCAGGATCACTAGCCGAGTCGACTGAGACATGTCCGTCTGTCCGTCTGTATGAGGGAACAGATCTCAGCTATTAACAAGAAAGCAAGGCTACCTTCGGCTTGCCGAAGGTTTTATACCCTTGCAGTTGTACACAGCTATATGTAATAGTACTCAGATTTTCATAAAATTGCAACAGGTACCTTCATTAGGCCGATCGTTGATCGTTATAAGTTATAAAACTTCGATTTTGATGAAACTTTATTATTAAGGACATACTTAGATTTGGATGTGGTAAGCCTGATAGCTATATCTTGAAATATAAAGAAAATCGACCGATAGGCTCCATGACAGCTGTTCGATATATCAGTCCGATCTGGCCCGTTCCGACTTATTTAATGAAGGCAGAATTAAGAAGCTTGTGAGCCAACTTTTAACAAAGATAGCTCAATAACTGGGGGACTAATTTGCGTTGCAACAGACAGACGGACTGACTGATTGTTCCTATAACAGCTATAGAATATAAACGTCTGAGATATTTAAATGGGAAAAATAAGGGCGGGTTACTGTATAACATTAAAAAGTATTGATAATGTGCTGTATTTCCAAGAACAAAACAGGTTTGCATACAAAAACCCTAATTTCAGCCGATGGTTCCTATGGCAGCTATATGTTATAGCGGTCCGATTTTGATACAATTTTGACAGCACATTAGGAACGTAATAAGAATAAGATTTGCCAAATCTTGTTGCAATATCTTGAAAAACAACAAAAATCGGCCGATAGTTTCTATGACAGCTATACGATATTGGTCCGATCTGGCTCGTTCCGACTTATTTACAGCGCGCAGCAATAAGAAGCTTGTATGCCAAGTTTCATGAAGATAGCTCAAAAACTGAGAGACTAGTTTGCGTTGCAACAGACGGACGGACGGACGGACGGACGGACGGACGGACGGACGGACGGACGGACGGACGGACGGACGGACGGACAGACAGACGGACATCCATTTTTGGACTCCTCTGTTTATGCTGATTCAGAATATATATACTTTATAGGGTCGGAGATGTCTCCTAAGGTGCGTTGCAAACTTCTGGCTAAAATTAATATACCCTCTGCAAGGGTATAAAAAAGCTAGAGACACCAAATTTGGCATGGAAGTTCCTATATATAATAGGCAGGTGAAGTTTATGTTAAATGTTTGATGCCACGCCCACCGCACCCGCAAATCGGTAATTTGTGATTATTAAGCAAACTATTAAACTAATAAAGTTCTGCTTTGGTATGTATAAAGCTATATGCCAAACAAACATATTCTCCAAACAATTCGATCGGACCAATAACACAGAAGTTATTTAAGTCAACGTTTTCAGTACAAATGTACGAGCAGCAGCCTGCGCGCTGCTTTCAGTAGTTGACGCCGACGTCGACGTCACTCTTAACGTGCGTCGCTGTGTGAATGTGAGCGAGAAAGCTATATGTAGTAGAAGTATTTGTGCAAAATTTCTGTTTGAAATTATGAGTGTGGTTACACGATTGCCACGGATTTTAAAAATTGGGAGAAGGGTATCCTACTGTCGGGCGTTCGACTGTAGCCCTACCCACTTGTTTTTTCAAAATTTTTGAAAATTTTTTTCCAAAATTTTTGTATTTTTGTTTTTAAATTTTTTGAAATTTTTTTTTCCAAAAATTTTTAAAATTTTGTTCCCAAATTTTTGAAAATTTTTTGAAATTTTTTTTCCAAAAGCTTTTGAATTTTTTTTTTTCCAAAATTTTTTGAAATTTTTTTTTTCCAAAATTTGTTGAAATTTTTCATATCAAAATTGTTTAAATTTTTTTTTCCAAAAATTTTTTAAATTTTTTTTCCAAAATTTTGAAATTGTTTTTTTAAATTTTCCTTTTCAAAATTTTTGAAATTTTTTTCCAAAATTTTTGAAATTTTTTTTCCAAAATTTTTGAATTTTTTTTTTCTCAATTTTTATACCCTTGCAGAGGGTATATTGATTTTAGCCAGAAGTTTGCAACGCACCTTAGGAGACATCTCCGACCCTATAAAGTATATATATTCTGAATCAGCATAAACAAAGGAGTCCAAAAATGGATGTCCGTCTGTCCGTCCGTCCGTCCGTCTGTTGCAACGCAAACTAGTCTCTCAGTTTTTGAGCTATCTTCATGAAACTTGGCATACAAGCTTCTTATTGCTGCGCGCTGTAAATAAGTCGGAACGAGCCAGATCGGACCGATATATCGTATAGCTGTCATAGAAACTATCGGCCGATTTTTGTTGGTTTTCAAGATATTGCAACAAGATTTGGCATATCTTATTCTTATTACGTTCCTAATGTGCTGTCAAAATTGTATCAAAATCGGACCACTATAACATATAGCTGCCATAGGAACAATCGGCTGAAATTAGGGTTTTTGTATGCAAACCTGTTTTGTTCTTGGAAATACCGTACATTATCAATACTTTTTAATGTTATACAGTAACCCGCCCTTATTTTTTCCATTTAAATATCTCAGACGTTTATATTCTATAGCTGTTATAGGAACAATCAGTCAGTCCGTCTGTCTGTTGCAACGCAAATTAGTCCCCCAGTTATTGAGCTATCTTCATAAAAGTTGGCTCACAAGCTTCTTAATTCTGCCTTCATTAAAGAAGTCGGAACGGGCCAGATCGGACTGATATATCGTACAGCTGCCTATCGGTCGATTTTCGTTATATTTCAAGATATAGCTATCAGGCTTACCACATCCAAATCTAAGTATGTCCTTAATAATAAAGTTTCTTCAAAATCGAAGTTTTATAACTTATAACGATCAACGATCGGCCTAATGAAGGTACCTGTTGCAATTTTATGAAAATCTGAGTACTATTACATATAGCTGTGTACAACTGCAAGGGTATAAAACCTTCGGCAAGCCGAAGATAGCCTTGCTTTCTTGTTTTTCAAAAATTTTGAAAATTTTTTGAAATTTTTTTTTCCAAAATTTTTTGCATTTTTTTTAAATTCTTGAAAATTTTTTGAAAAAAATTTTTTTTAATTTTGAAATTTTTTTTCCAATATTTTTGAAATTTTTGAATTTTATTTGAAATTTTTTTTTTAAGTTTTTTGAATTTTTTTTCCAAAAATTTTGAAAATTTGTTGAAATTTTTTTTTCAATATTTTTTGAAACTTTTTTTCCCAAAATGTTTTGAATTTTTTGAATTTTTTTCCGAAATTTTTGAGAATTTGTTGAAATTTTTTTGAACATTTTGAAAATTGTTTTGAAATTTTTGAAAATTTTTTTTCCAACTTTTTTTTGGAAATTTTTTTTTTCCTTAATTATTTTTTCCAAAATTTTTTGAAATTTTTTCGAATAATTTTGTTCTTGAACATTTTCTGAAAGTTTTCAAAATTTTTTGAAATTTTTGAAAATTTTTTGAAATTTTTCTTCAAAAGCTTTTTGATTTTTTTTTTCAAAATTTTTGAATTTTTTTTAAATTCTTGACAATTTTTTGAAATTTTTTTTTCCAAAATGTTTTGAAATTTTTTCGAATAATTTTTTTAAATTCTTGAATATTTTCTGAAAATTTTCAAAATTTTTCAAAATTTTTGAAAATTTTTTGAAATTTTTTCTTCAAAAGTTTTTGAATTTTTTTTTTAAATTCTTGACAATTTTTTGAAATTTTCAAAAATTTTTTTAATTTTTTTTTCCAACATTTTTCAACATTTTTTTTTTCAAAATTTTTGAAATTTTTTTTCCAAAATTTTTTTGGAAATTTTGTTTCCTAAATTTTTTTTCCCAAAATTTCTTGAAATTTCATTTTTCAAAAATTTTCAAATTTTTTTCCAAAAATTTTTTGAAATTTTTTTTCTAAAATTTTTTGAAATTTTTTTCCAAAATTTTTCAACTTTTTTTTTCAAAAATTTTGAAAATTTTTTGAAATTTTTTTTTCCTAAATTTTTTTTCCCAAAATTTATTGAAATTTTTTTTTTCAAAAATTTCAAACTTTCTTTTCCAAAATGTTGTGAAATTTTTTCGAATTTTTTTTAAATTCTTGAATATTTTCTAAAAGTTTTCAAACTTTTTTGAAAATTTTCTTTAAAATTAATGAAATTTTTTTTCAAATTTTTTTTGAATTTTTTTTTAAATTCTTGACAATTTTTTGAAATTTTTGAAAATTTTTTAAAATTTTTTTCCAAAATTTTTTGAATATTTTTGAAAAACTTTTTGAATTTTTTTTTTCCGAAATTTTTTGAGATTTTTTTTTTCAAAAATTTTTTGAAATTTTTTTTCCAAAATTTTTAAACATATTTTTTTTCAAAATTTTTTGAAATTTTTTTTTTCCTAAATTTTTTTTCCCAATATTTCTTGAAATTTTTTTTTCAAAAATTTTCAAATTTTTTTTCCAAAATTTGTTGAAATTTTTTCGAATATTTTTTGAATATTTTCTGAAATTTTTGAAATTTTTTTGAAAACTTTTTGTAATTTTTTTTTCAAAACTTTTTGAAATTTTTTTTTTTTAATTTTTGAATTTTTTTTCCAAAATTTTTGAAATATTTGAATTTTTTTTTAAATTTATTTTCCAAAGTTTTTTGAATTTTTTTTCCAAAAATTTTGAAAATTTGTTGAAATTTTTTTTCAAAATTTTGGAAATTTTTTTTATAAATTTAAAAAAAAAAAAATTCAAAAAATTTTGAAAAAAAAAATTCAAAAACTTTTGAAGAAAAATTTCAAAACATTTTGAAAAATTTCAAAATTTTTGAAAAATTTCAGAAAATATTCAAGAATTTAAAAAAATATTCGAAAAAATTTCAAAAAATTTTCAAAAAAATTTCAAAAATTTCAGAAAATATTCAAAAAAATATTCGAAAAAATTTCAACAAATTTTGGAAAAAAAATTTGAAAATTTTTAAAAAAGAAATTTTGGGAAAAAAAATTTAGGAAAAAAAATTTCAAAAAAATTTAAAAAATTTCAAAAAATTTTGAAAAAAAAAATGTTGAAATATTTTGGAAAAAAAATGTCAAAAAATTTTAAAAAAAAAAATTCAAAAATTTTTGAAAAAGAAATATTTCAAATATTGGAATAAATATTTATACAAATTTTCAAAAATTTCGAAAAAATTCAAAAAATTAAAAAAAAAAATTCAAAAAATTTTGGAAAAAAAAGTTTCAAGAAATTTTGGAAAAAAACAATTTCAAAAAATTAAAAAAAAAATATTTCAAAAAGTTGTGGAAAAAAAATTTGAAAATTTTTGAAAAAAAAAAATTTCAAGAAATTTTGGAAAAAAAAATTTATAAAATTTTTGGAAAAAAAAATTTAAAAAAAATTTTGAAAAAAAAAATTTTCAAAAAAATTTCAAAAATGTTCAAAAAGTTTGGAAAAAAATCTTTCAAAAAATTTTCAAAAATTTCAAAATTTTTGAAAAAAAATTTCAAAAAAATTTTCAAAAATTTTTTTTTTAAAAAAAAAATTTAAAAAAAAAAATTCAAAAAATTTTTTTCAAAAATTTTGAAAAATTTTTTTTTCAAAAAAAATTTTCAAAAATTTTTCAATTTTTTTGAAATTTTTTTTTAAAAAATTTTTAAATTTTCAAAATTCAAAAATTTTTCTCAAAAATTTTGAAAAAATTTGTTGAAAAATTTCTTTTTCAAAAATGTTTCAAATTTTTTTGAAATTTTTTTTTCAAAATTTTTAAATTTTTTGAAATTTTTTTTTCCAACATTTTTGAATTTTTTTTCAAAAATTTAAAAATTGTTTTTTTCAAAATGTTTTGAAATTTTTTTTTCAAAATTTTTTGAAAATTTTTTTTTTCCAAAATTTTTTGAAATTTTTTTTCCTAAATTTTTTTTTCCAAAATTTTTTGAAATTTTTTTTTCAAAATTTTTGAAATTTTTTTCAAAATTTTTTAAATTTTTTTAAATTTTGAAGATTTGGTGAAAATTTTTTAAAAATTTTTAAAATTTTGAAATTTTTTTCAAAATTTTTTGAATTTTTTTTTAAATTCTTGACAATTTTTGAAATTTTCAAAAATTTTTAAAATTTTTGAATTTTTTTTCCAACATTTTTCAAAAATTTTTTTTTCAAAATTTTTAAATTTTTTCCAAAATTTTTTTCAAATTTTTTTTTTTTTCAAAATTTTTTTTTCAAATATTTTTGAAATTTTTTTCCAAAATTTTCAAAATTTTTGAAATTTTTTTCAAAAATTTTTGAAATTTTTTTCCAAAAATTTTTGAAAATTTTTTTTTCAAAATTTTTTGAAATTTTTCAAAATTTTTTGAAATTTTTCAAAATTTTTGAAAATTTTTTTGGAAATTTTTTTTCCTAAATTTTTTTTCCCAAATTTTCTTGAAATTTTTTTTTTACAAAAATTTTCAAAATTTTTTTTCCAAAATTTTTTGAAATTTTTGAATATTTTTAAATTTTGAAAATTTTTTGAAATTTGTTTCAAAATTTTTGAAAATTTTCTTTAAAATTAATGAAATTTTTTTTCAATTTTTTTGAAATTTTTTTAAAATTTTTGAAAATTTTGAAAAATTTTTTTTTTCCAAAATTTTTTAAAAATTTTGAAAAATTTTGAAAAATTTTCAAATTTTTTTTGAAAAATTTTCGAAATTTTGAAAAATTTTCAAAATTTTAATGTCAAATTTTGTAATTCCAAAAATTTTAAAAAAGAATTTTTTCAAAAATTTTGAAAAATTTTTTTCAAAAATTTTTTTCCCAAAATTTCTTGGAAATTTTTTCAAAAATTTTAACAAATTTTTTTTTCAAAATATGTTGAAATTTTAATTGAAAATTTTTTGAATTTTTTGAAATTTTTTGAAAAATTTTGAAAATTTTGTTTTTTTTCAAAATTTTTTGAAAATTTTTTCAAAATTTTAAAATTTTTTTTTTTCAAAATTTTTGAAATTTTTTTTTCCAAAATTTTTGAAATATTTCAAAATTTTTGAAAATTTTAAAAAATTTTCCAAAGTTTTTTGAAAAATTTTTTTCAAAAATTTTGAAAATTTTAGAAATTTTTTTTTCCAAAAATTTTGGAAAAAATTTTTTAAAATTTTAAAAATTTTCAAAAATTTGGAAAAAAAAAATTTCAAAATTTTTGAAAAAAATTTCAAAACATTTTGAAAAATTTCAAAATTTTGAAAATTTGAAAAATTTCAGAAAATATTCAAAATTTTAAAAATATTCGAAAAAATTTTCAAAATTTTCAAAAAATTTCAAAAATTCAGAAAAAATTAAAAAAAAAATTTCGAAAAATTTAACAAAATTTGGAAAAAAAATTTTTGAAAATTTTGAAAAAATTTGAAAGTTTTTCAAAAATTTTGGAAAATTTTTGAAAAAAAAATTTTTTAAAAATTTAAAAAAATTTCAAAAATTTTTTTAAAAAAATTTTGAAAATATTTTTCAAAAAAAATTTTGAAAAATTAAAATTCAAAAATTTTTGAAAGAAATATTTCAAATATTGGAATAAATTTTTATTAACAAATTTTCAAAATTTTCAAAAAATTCAAAAATTTAAAAAAAATTTAAAATTTTGAAAAAAGTTTGAAAATTTCAAATTTGGAAAAACAATTTCAAAAAATTAAAAAAAAATATTTCAAAAAGTTGTGGAAAAAATTTTGAAAATTTTGAAAAAAAAATTTTAAAGAAATTTTGAAAAATTTCCAAAAATTTTTTTTTGAAAAATTTTAAAATTTTGAAAAAATTTTGAAAAAATGTTCAAAATTTTTGACATTTTTTAAAAAATTTTGAAAAAAAATTTTTAAAAAATTTTTGAAAATTTTGAAATTTAATTTAAAAATTTTGGAAAAAAAAATTTTCAAAATAATTTTCAAAAAGTTTGAAAAAATTTTTTAAAATTTTCAAAAATTTTCAAAAATTTGTAAAAATTTTTTCAAAAAATTTTGCAAAATTTTTTTTAAATGTCAAATTTTGAAAAAAATTTTTTTTTCAAAAAATTTTGAAAAATATTCAAAAATTTTAAAAAAAAATAAATTTTACATTAAAAATTCAAGAAATTCCCAAAAATTTTGAAAAAAAATTTGTTGAAATATTTCTTTTTCAAAAATGTTTCAAATGTGTTTGAATTTTTTTTTTCAAAATTTTTAAAAATTTTGAAATTGTTTTTTCCAACATTTTTTGAATTTTTTTTCCAAAATTTAAAAAATTGTTTTTTTCCAAAATGTTTTGAAATTTTTTTTTTCCAAAATTTTTTTGAATTTTTTTCCAAAATTTTTTGGAAATTTTTTTTTTCCTAAATTTTTTTTTTCCACAATTTTTGAAATTTTTTTTTCAAAATTTTTGAAATTTTTTGAAATTTTTTTTAAATTTTTGAAGATTTTGGTGAAATTTTTAAAAATTTGTTGAAATTTTTTTGAAATTTTTTTGAAATTTTTGAAATTTTTTTTCCAACAGGTTTTTGGAATTTTTTTTCCTAAATTTTGATTTTTTCAAAATTTTGAAATTTTTTTTCAAAATTTTTGAAATTTTTTTTCAAAAATTTTTTAAAAAATTTTTGAAAAATTTTTGAATATTTTTTGAAATTTTTGAATTTTTTTTGAAATTTTTTGAAAATGTTTTGAAAAATTTTATTTTTTGAAAATTTTTTGAAATTTTTTTTTTAAAGGTTTTGAAAATTTTTTTGTTTTCAAAATTTTTTCGAATTTTTTTTCAAAATTTTTTGACATTTATTTTAAAAAATTTTATTTATTTTTTTGTCAAAATTAATCAAAATCGGACCACTATAACATATAGCTGCCATAGGAACAATCGGCTGAAATTAGGGGTTTTGTGTATGCAAACCTGTTTTGTTCTTGTAAATTACCAATAATTTTAAATTTTTAATGTTATACAGTAACCCGCCCTAATTTTTTCCATTTAAATATCTCAGACGTTTATTTTCTATAGCTTTTTGATAGGAACAATCAGTCAGTCCGTCTGTCTGTTGCAACGCAAATTAGTCCCCCAGTTATTGAGCTATCTTCATAAAAGTTGGCTCAAAAGTTTTAATTCTGCCTTCATTAAAGAAGTCGGAACGGGCCAGATCGGACTGATATATCGGTACAGTTGCCTTTCGGTCGATTTTCGTTATTTATTTCGAGATATAGCTTTTAAGGTTTACCACATCCAAATCTCAAGTAAGTCTTAATAATAAAGTTTCATCAAAATCGAAGTTTTATAACTTATAACGATCAACGATCGGCCTAATGAAGGTAACTGTTGCAATTTTATGAAAATCTGAGTACTATTACATATAGCTGTGTAAAACTGCCAAAAGGTTAAAACCCCTTCGGCAAGAAGAAAGACTTGCTTTCTTTTTTTAAAAATTTTGAAAATTTAAAATTTTTTTTCCAAAATTTTTGAAATTTTTTTTTAAAATTTTTTGAAAAAAAAATTTTTTTTTTTTTTTTAAAATATTTGAAATTTTTTTCAAAAAATTTTTTGAAAATTTTGTATTTTAATTTTGAAATTTTTTTTTTTCAAATATTTTGAAAATTTTGAATTTTTTTTCCAAAATTTTTGAAATTTTTTTCAAAATTTTGAAAATTTTTTTTTGAAATTTTTTTTCCAAAATTTTTTTAAAATTTTTATTTTTTTCAAAATTTTTTGAAATTTTTTTTTCAAAATTTTTTGAAATTTTTTTTTCAAATTTTTTTTTTTTGAAAATTTTTTTTTGAAAATTTTTGAATTTTTTTGAAAATTTTTGAAAATTTTTGAAATTTTTTTGAACATTTTGAAAATTTTTTTGAAATTTTGAAATTTTTTGAAATTTTTTCCAAAATTTTTTTTTCAAAGAAATTTTTTTTTCCAAAATTTTTCAAATTTTTTTTCAAAAATTTTTTTGCAAATTTTTTGAAAATTTTTTGAATAATTTTATTTTTGAACATTTTCTGAAAATTTTTCAAAATTTAGAATATTTTCTGAAAATTTTCAAAATTTTTCAAAAAAAATTTTTGAAAATTTTTTGAAAATTCTTGAAAAATTTTTGAAAAATTTTCAAAAAAATTCCAAAAATTTTTCAAAATGTTTTTAAAATTTTATCAAATTTCTAAAAATTTTAACAAATTTTGTTTAAAATTTTTCGAAAATTTTGAAAAAAATTTTGCAAGAAATTTTGGGAAAAAATTTTGCAAAAAATTTCCAAAAAATTTTAGAATTCAAAAATTTGAAAAAAATTTTTGAAAAAAAAAATTTTAAAATAATATTTTGGAAAAAATTTCAAAAAATTTTGAAAAAAAATTTCAAAAAATTTTTAAAAAAATTTTGAAAAATTTTTTTAAAATATTGACAAATTTATTTTCAAAAATTTTGAAAATTTTCAAAAAATTTAAAAAAAATATTCAAAAAATTTTGGAAAAAAAGTTTTTCAAGAAATTTTGAGGAAAAAAACAATTTCAAATAATTTGAAAAATTGATTAAAATTTTCAAAATTTTTGAAATTTTTAAAAAAATTTCCAAAAAAATTTTGAAATTTTGAAAAAATTTAAAAATTTTTTAAAAATTTTAAAAAAAATGTTCCAAAATTTTGGAAATTTTTTTTAAAAATTTTTGAAAAAAAATTTATAAAATTTATGGAAAAAAATTTTAAAAATTTGAAAAAATTTTTTTAAAAAAAATCAAAAATGTTCAAAAAAGTTTGAAAAAATCTTTCAAAAAATATTCAAAAAATTTCAAAAAATTTTCAAAAATTTTAATTTTTCAAAATAAATGTCAAAAATTTTGAAAAAAATATTCAAACAATTTTGAAAAATTTCAAAAATCTTAAAAAAATTTTAAAAAAATTCCAGAAATTTCCAAAAATTTTGAAAAAATTTGTTGAAATATTTCTTTTTCAAAATATTAAAAATTTTTTTTTTTCAAAATTTTTAAAAATTTTGAAATTGTTTTTTCCAACATTTTTTGAATTTTTTTTCCAAAATTTAAAAAATGGTTTTTTTCCTTAATGTTATGAAATTTTTTTTTTCCAAAAATTTTTTGAATTTTTTTCCAAAATTTTTTTGGAAATTTTTTTTTCCTAAATTTTTTTTTCCAAAATTTTTTGAAATTTTTTTTTTCAAAATTTTTGAAATTTTTTTGAATATTTTTTTAAATTCTTGAAAATTTTGTGAAATTTTTAAAAATTTGTTGAAATTTTTTTGACATTTTTTTGAAAATTTTGAAAATTTTTTTTCCAAAAGTTTTTGGAATTTTTTTTTTCCTAAATTTTTTTTTCCCAAAATTTCTTGATTTTTTTTTTTAAATTTTCAAATTTTTTTTCCAAAATATTTTGAAAATTTTTTGAATATAATTTTAAATTCTTGATTATTTTTGAATTTTTTTTTTGAAATTTTGAAAATGGTTTGAAATTTTTGAAAATTTTTTGAAATTTTTTTTTAAAAGTTTTTGATTTTTTTTTTTAAATTTTTTCGAATTTTTTTTTTCAAAATTTTTTGACATTTATTTTGCAAAATGTATTTATTTATTTTGCTGTCAAAATTGTATCAAAATCGGACCACTATAACATATAGCTGCCATAGGAACAATCGGCTGAAATTAGGGTTTTTGTATGCAAACCTGTTTTGTTCTTAGAAATACCGCAGATTATCAATACTTTTTAATGTTATACAGTAACCCGCCCTTATTTTTTCCATTTAAATATCTCAGACGTTTATATTCTATAGCTGTTATAGGAACAATCAGTCAGTCCGTCTGTCTGTTGCAACGCAAATTAGTCCCCCAGTTATTGAGCTATCTTCATAAAAGTTGGCTCACAAGCTTCTTAATTCTGCCTTCATTAAAGAAGTCGGAACGGGCCAGATCGGACTGATATATCGTACAGCTGCCTATCGGTCGATTTTCGTTATATTTCAAGATATAGCTATCAGGCTTACCACATCCAAATCTAAGTATGTCCTTAATAATAAAGTTTCATCAAAATCGAAGTTTTATAACTTATAACGATCAACGATCGGCCTAATGAAGGTACCTGTTGCAATTTTATGAAAATCTGAGTACTATTACATGTAGCTGTGTACAACTGCAAGGGTATAAAACCTTCGGCAAGCCGAAGATAGCCTTGTTTTCTTGTTTTTCAAAATTTTGAAATATTTTTGAAATTTTTTTTCCAAAAATTTTTCCATTTTTTTAAATTCTTGAAAATTTTTTGAAAAAATTTTTTTTTTTTTCAAAATGTTCAAAAAAATTTCAACAAATTTTCAAAAATTTCGGAAAAAAAATTCAAAAAATTTAAAAAAAAAAATTCAAAACATTTTGGGAAAAAAAGTTTCAAAAAATATTGAAAAAAAAATTTCAAACAATTTTGAAAAAAAATTTTAAAAAATTTTGGAAAAAAAAATTTCCAAAATTTTGGAAAAAAAATTTCAACAAATTTTCCAAATATTTGGAAAAAAAATTCAAAAAACTTAAAAAAAAAAATTTCAAATAAAATTCAAAATGTTCAAAAAGTTTGGAAAAAATCTTTCAAAAAATATTCAAAAATTTCAAAAAATTTTCAAAAAAATTTTGCAAAATAAATGTCAAAAATTTTGAAAAAAATATTCAAACAATTTTGAAAAAAAAATTCAAAAACTCTTAAAAAAAAATTAAAAAAAAAAAATTCCAGAAATTCCCAAAAATTTTGAAAAAAAATTTGTTGAAATATTTCTTTTTCAAAAAAAATTGATTTTTTTTTCAAAATTTTTAAAAATTTTGAAATTTTTTTCCAACATTTTTGAATTTTTTCCAAAATTTAAAAAGGGGTTTTTTCCTTAATGTTATGAAATTTTTTTTTCCAAAAATTTTTGAGATTTTTTTCCAAAATTTTTTGGGAAATTTTTTTTTCCTAAATTTTTTTTCAAAATTTTTTGAAAATTTTTTTTTCAAAATTTTGGAAATTTTTTGAATATTTTTTTAAATTCTTGAAAATTTTGTGAAATTTTTAAAAATTTGTTGAAATTTTTTTGAATTTTTTTGAAAATTTTGAAAAATTTTTTTTCCAAAAGTTTTTGAATTTTTTTTTTTCTAAATTTTTTTTTCCCAAAATTTCTTGAATTTTTTTTTTTAAATTTTCAAATTTTTTTTCCAAAATATTTTGAAAATTTTTTGAATATAATTTTAAATTCTTGAATATTTTTGAATTTTTTTTTTGAAATTTTGAAAATGGTTTGAAATTTTTGAAAATTTTTTGAAATTTTTTTTTAAAAGTTTTTGATTTTTTTTTTTAAATTTTTTCGAATTTTTTTTTTCAAAATTTTTTGACATTTATTTTGCAAAATGTATTTATTTATTTTGCTGTCAAAATTGTATCAAAATCGGACCACTATAACATATAGCTGCCATAGGAACAATCGGCTGAAATTAGGGTTTTTGTATGCAAACCTGTTTTGTTCTTAGAAATACCGCAGATTATCAATACTTTTTAATGTTATACAGTAACCCGCCCTTATTTTTTCCATTTAAATATCTCAGACGTTTATATTCTATAGCTGTTATAGGAACAATCAGTCAGTCCGTCTGTCTGTTGCAACGCAAATTAGTCCCCCCAGTTATTGAGCTATCTTCATAAAAGTTGGCTCACCAGCTTCTTAATTCTGCCTTCATTAAAGAAGTCGGAACGGGCCAGATCGGACTGATATATCGTACAGCTGCCTATCGGTCGATTTTCGTTATATTTCAAGATATAGCTATCAGGCTTACCACATCCAAATCTAAGTATGTCCTTAATAATAAAGTTTCATCAAAATCGAAGTTTTATAACTTATAACGATCAACGATCGGCCTAATGAAGGTACCTGTTGCAATTTTATGAAAATCTGAGTACTATTACATGTAGCTGTGTACAACTGCAAGGGTATAAAACCTTCGGCAAGCCGAAGATAGCCTTGCTTTCTTGTTTTTCAAAAATTTTGAAAATTTTTTGAAATTTTTTTTTCCAAAATTTTTTCCATTTTTTTTAAATTCTTGAAAATTTTTTGAAAAAAATTTTTTTTTTTTTATTTTTGAAATTTTTTATTCCAATATTTTTGAAATTTTTGAATTTTATTTGAAATTTTTTTTTAAGGTTTTTGAATTTTTTTTCCAAAAATTTTAAAAATTTGTTGAAATTTTTTTTCCAAAATTTTGGAAATTTTTTTTTCCAAAATTATTTAAAATTTTTTTTCAAAATTGTTTGAAATTTTTTTTCAATATTTTTTTTTTCCCCCAAAATGTTTTGATTTTTTTTTTTTAAATTTTTTGAATTTTTTTCCGAAATTTTTGAAAATTTGTTGAAATTTTTTTGAACATTTTGAAAATTTTTTGAAATTTTTGAAAATTTTTTGAAATTTTTTTTCCAACTTTTTTTGGAAATTTTTTTTCCTTAATTTTTTTTCCCAAAATTTCTTGAAATTTTTTTTTTCAAAATTTTTCAAATTTTTTTTCCAAAATTTATTGCAATTTTTTCAAATATTTTTTTAAATTCTTGAATATTTTCTGAAATTTATCAAAATTTTTTGAAATTTTTGAATATTTTTTGAAATTTTTTTTCAAAAGATTTTGACATTTATTTTGCAAAATTTTTGAATTTTTTTTTTTTAAATTTTTAAATTTTTTTTTTTTTTTTTTTGAAAAATTTTGAAAATTTTTTGAAATTTTTTTTTCAAAAATTTTTTGTATTATTTTTTTTAAAAATCTTGAAAATTTTTTTAAATTTTTTTGAACATTTTTTGTATATTTTTTTCAAAATTTTTTGAAAATTTTTTTTTTTAAATTTTTTAAATTTTTTTATATTTTTGTAAATTCTTGAATATTTTCTGTAATTTTTTGAAATTTTGGAATATTTGTTGAAATTTTTTGTCAATGTCATTTTTGACATTTATTTTGCAAAATTTTTGAATTTTTTTTTTCAAAATTTTTGAAAGTTTTTTGCATTATTTTTTTTTCAAAAATTTTGAAAATTTTTTGAAATTTTTTTTCCAAAATTTTTTGCATTTTCTTTTAAATTCTTGAAAATTTTTTGAAATTTTTTTGAAAATTGTTTGTATTTTTTTTTTTAAATTTTTGAAATTTGTTTTCCAAATTTTTGGAAATTATTTTTTCCAAAATTTTTTAAAATTTTTATACCCTTCGACCATTGAAAATGGTCAAAAAAGGGTATACTAACTTTGTGCAATGTATGTAACAGGCATAAGGAGGCGTGGCAGACCCCACAAAGTATATATATTCTTGCTCAGGATCACTAGCCGAGTCGATTGAGACATGTCCGTCTGTCTGTCCGTCTGTCCGTCTGTCCGTCTGTCCGTCTGTATGAGGGAACGGATCTCAGCTATTAAAAAAGCTAGAGACACCAAATTGGGAATGGAAGTTCCTATATATAAGAGGCAGGTGAAGTTTATGTTAAATGTTCGATGCCACGCCCACCGCCCCCGCAAATCGGTAATTTACGATTATTAAGCAAAGTATTAAACTTAGAAAGTTCTGCTTTGGTATGTATAATGCTAAATGCCATATGAACATATCCCCCAAATTACAATCCGATCGGACCAATAACACAGAAGTTATTCAAGTCAACGTTTTCAGTACAAATGTACGAGCAGCAGCCGGCGCGCTGCTTTCAGTAGTTGACGCCGACGTCGACGTCACTCTTAACGTGCGTCGCTGTGTGAGTGTGAGCGAGAAAGCTATATGTAGTAGAAGTATTTGTGCAAAATTTCTGTTTTAAATTATGAGTGTGGTTACACGTTTGTAACGGATTTTAAAAAGTGGGAGAAGGGTATCTTACTGTCGAGCGCTCGACTGTAGCCATATCCACTTGTTTTTTCCAAAATTGTTTGAAATATTTTTTTCAACATTTTTCGAAACTTTTTTTCCCAACATTTTTTGAATTTTTATACCCTTCGACCATTGAAAATGGTCAAAAAAGGGTATACTAACTTTGTGCAATGTATGTAACAGGCATAAGGAGGCGTGGCAGACCCCATAAAGTATATATATTCTTGCTCAAGATCACTAGCCGAGTCGATTGAGCCATGTCCGTCTGTCTGTCCGTCTGTCCGTCTGTCCGTCTGTCCGGCTGTCCGTCTGTCCGTCTGTCTGTTTGAGACAACGGATCTTAGCTATTAAAAGAGCTAGAGACACCAAATTTGGTATGGAGGTTCCCATGTTTACCAAGCAGATGAAGTTTATTTCAAATGTTTGATGCCACGCCCACCGCCCCCGCAAATCGGTAATTTGTGATTATTAAGCAAACTATTAAACTTATAAAGATCTGCTTTGGTATGTATAAAGCTATATGCCATACGAACTTATTCTCCAAATTACAATTCCATCGAACCAATAACACAGAAGTTATTCAAGTCAACGTTTTCAGTACAAATGTACGTGTAGCAGCCTGCGCGCTGCTTTCAGTAGTTGACGTCGACGTCGACGTCACTCTTAACGTGCGTCGCTGTGTGAGTGTGAGCGAGAAAGCTATATGTAGTAGAAGTATTTGTGCAAAATTTCTGTTTGAAATTATGAGTGTGGTTACACGTTTGTAACGGATTTTAAAAATTGGGAGAAGGGTATCTTACTGTCGAGCGCTCGACTGTAGCCATATCCACTTGTTTTTTTTTTTAACTTTTTGATTTTTTTTCCGAAATTTTTGAAAATTTGTTGAAATTTTTATTCAAAAATTTTTTTAATGTTTTGTTGTAGGAGTTTGTGTTAATCAATTAATGAAAGACACAACGAAGTGGTACGGTCGAACGTTTAATCAGAACTAAGGATAAAGAGTAATACAAAAATGATGCTTCATACAATGTTGCCAGTCTATTCAGTAGCGGCTGTACAGTGTTGCCGGATAATATGTTAGCTTACTTTAGAATGTTAACGGCTGTTACATATTCAATACTTCTTCTTAAGCTACATATTAGATAATTCAAATCATGCCGAGATTCTTTACAAAACCGTTGTGCTTATTCTTATTAAGACATTTTGTTAGTACATCGGCAACATTATCGTTTGTTGTTACATACTCTAATACAATATCATTTGACTCTATTTTTTCTCGTATAAAGTGATATTTTATATCAATGTGTTTTGTGCGCTTATGATGCACAGGATTCTGCGCTATGTGTTGCGCACTTATGTTGTCGCCAAATATGGTCATCGGTTCCGGTTGCTCAGACCACCCAATCTCATGTAGAAGTCTTCTCAAATAGATAGCTTCTTTGGCAGCCATGGATAACGCGATGTACTCCGCTTCTGTGCTGCTTAACGCGACAACGCTTTGCTTCGTTGATGACCAAGAGAACGCACTTCCAGCCATGAAGAATGCGTAACCGCTGTAGGATTTTCTGTCCTTTTCGTTAGCCCAATCAGCGTCAACAAAACCTTTGACTGATTCGCCAGACTTGCGGTATATGATACTCAGATTCATAGTACCCGCAAGATACCTTAGAATGTGTTTCGCTGCAATCTCGTGTTCTTCGTGTGGATCAGTGTTTCTTTGCGACAATTTGCTAACAGCGTGCAAAATGTCTGGCCGACTCAGGACTGCTAAATACATAAGCGAACCAATTAGTGACTGAAACCCTTTAATATTCACCTGGACACAGCTTTCACTCGTGCATCCCACTTGGTACCCTGGGTCTAACGGTGTGCTTACTGGACGACAGCTGTTCATACCATGCGTTTCCAATAGTCCTTTTATGTACGTTTTCTGGCACATCTTGATAGATCCTCTCTCACCATCTCGCTCTATTTCCATGCCAAGGAAATAGTTGATAGCACCGCCGTCATGCATCTTAAAGTTTGATGCAATCTTCTTCTTAATCTCGGTTATGTTGTTCTCGCTCGGACACAAAATGATTAAGTCGTCGACGTAGACTGCTATATAGCTGAATTTCCGTTGTTCTTGCTTAACGTATAAGCAAGCCTCGTTCCTGCATCTCTTGAACCCCATATTCTTTAAGACGTCATCAAGTGTGTTGTTCCACACTCTTCCTGATTGTTTAAGCCCATAGAGGGCTTTTTGTAGCTTAAGGACCTTGTTCGGATGATCCTTATCAATAAAATTTGGCGGCTGCTTCATGTACACTATTTCATGAAGCTTGCTGTTCAGGTATGCATTTGCTATGTCGACTTGGTGAACAAACAATTGTTTTTCAGCAGCGATTGCAAACAGCATACGAATCGTCTCATAGCGGATAACAGGTGAGAACGTTTCCCAATAATCTACGCCAAACTGTTGCCCACAGCCTTGAGCAACCAATCTTGATTTGAAGCTTTCTATATCGCCGTCTTTGTTTCTCTTGATTCGATATACCCATTTCGAACCGATAGCCTTGTGTCCTGGAGGTAGCTCACATAACGTCCATGTATCGTTTGCTTGAAGAGCGTCGAATTCATTTTGCATTGACTTTTGCCAATCCTGCGAATGTTGACCCTGCAATGCATCTGCAGCGGATTTCGGTGTCTCAATGTCATCCATATAGTTCAGACTATTGAGCACCTGGTACTGCTTCTTCGGCCGGCCTGGCTGCCCTGTACGTATTAGTTTGGGCCTACCTGGTCCTCGTCTGGGTGTGGTATCGTCCTGCTGAGGGTCCCTTCTACCATTCCCGTCATCGCTGCCTTCATTATCGCTTGCGCTCACAAACTCCTCCTCCTCTTTGCCTGAGTCACTGCTGAGGTCTCTTACTGCTTCTTCATGCTCAATCTGCTCGTTTTCTGGAGTATAAGTGCATGACTCAAGGCGAATGATGTTTGTCATAAAGTCGTTATTTTGTTCACTAGGTTCACAGTTTTTAATCGTTTTTGTGCAAAACTCACCTTCGACAAATCGAACGTCTCGCCTTTCAATTATTGATCGTTTCTCTCTGTCATATAAGCGATATGCTTTTGCTTCAAAAGAATAGCCAACGAAGATGTATTCCTTTCCCTTTGCCTTAAACTTGCCTTTTTTGCATTTATCAAGAGCAAACGCGCGAGATCCAAACACTCTCATGTGCTTAACTGACGGCTTGTGGCCTTTCCAAGCCTCAAATGGTGTACCTCCTTCCAGTGCTTTTGTAGGACATCTGTTTCTCAAATAGACTGCCGTGGTTACAGCCTCTGCCCACAGGAACTCCTCTAGCCCTGCGTGAATTAACAGACACTTCGCCATCTCCACAATTGTACGATTGGCGCGTTCTGCTACACCGTTCTGCTGCGGGGTGTAGGGAACCGTCAACTGCCGTTTGATGCCACATTTTTCCAAATGTTTTGTGAACTCCTTATTAACAAATTCCGTTCCGTTGTCACTTCGTAGCGACTTGATTTTCTTTCCGGTTTGGCACTCCACGTAGCTTTGAAATTTTTTAAATTTCTCAAAAACTTGACTTTTGGTTTGCAAGAAGAAAACATAAATTTTGCGTGAGTAATCGTCAATAAACGTTAGAAAGTATCTATTTCCAGCGATTGACTTCACATTCATTGGTCCACATACATCTGTATGTACCAATTCGAGCACTTCCTGTGTGACTCGATTTGACTTTTGTGGGAACGGCAACGAACAAAGTTTTGCCTGATTGCATGTGTCACAATTAATTTTCTCTCCTATGTTTCCGATGTGCATCCCATGTACTAATTGCTTCTCGCTAAGCAACTCTAAATCTTTGAAATTCAGATGGCCAAATCTATTGTGCCAATTTACTGCAGGTGCCAAACTGTTTATTGTAAAAACAGCACTTTTTTCTGAGTATATGTATAAATTGTTTTCTTGGACTGCCTTTAACACAACTTTGCCGTATTTGTTTTTAAGAAGCGCTTCCTTTCCATTAAATGTAGTAGAAATATCATATCTGGCTGCTGCGCTTACCGAGTAAAAATTCATATGCAACTCCGGGATAAATAAAACATTTTGCAACACTAATACAGTATTTTTGTATAGTAATTTCACAATACCGACGCCTTGGGACTCAACGAAGCTGTTTGCTGCCAACATCACTGAAGTCTTCCTCTTTTCGTCAATTGTTTCGAACATGTTGCGATCGCAACACATGTGACATGTTGCACCACTATCGACACACCAAATGCTTTTGCGCCTTTTATCAACGTGGTTGTGCAATACACAACTTGCTTGATGCCCTTTCGCACTGTCCGTCGTGCTCTTCTTCTTATTCCGACATTCGCTAGCTCGGTGCCCTGGCTTTTCGCAAATAAAACATTTTCCGTTAAATTTCTGTTTTTCGCTTGTTCTTTCATTTCTCTTCATGTTGCTGTTTTCTCCTTTGTCTTTGTTGCCTTTAGCTTGCGTGTGTGTGTACACTGCTTGTGACGCCGCATTGCCTTCGCGTTCTGTTCTTTCTTTCTTTCGAGCGCCTTCTTCTAACAATTTTACTTTGACGATTTCAAATGTGGGCAACACATCGCGAGTTTCTATAGCGACTACGAAGTTCTCCCATGTATCAGGCAAACTGCTTAACAACATAATAACTTTCAGTTCCTCATTTATTTTGATGTCCAGTTCAGCCAATCTCTCAATTGTCTCCACAAATGAGTTAACATGTGCTCCTACATTTTCGTCATGCTGCATGTTGAAACGCAAAAGTTTTTGGTACAACTGTACTTTCCGTATAGGCCCAACTTGTGTGTGTAGTTGCTGCAGTTTCTTCCACGCTGCTTCTGCCGTTGTGCACGCTTTAATGTGCATCAACTGAGTTGGTTTGACATTTAACACCATATACGCCAGTGCCTTTTGATCTAGCGTATCCCATCTTTCTGCTTCTGATGCATTCGCTTCATCTCTTACATATCTTCCACACACAACTTTCCATAAGTCTGCTGTTACGAGGAGACTTTTCATGGCCATGTGCCATATTTCATAGTTCTCGTCACCAAGTTTTTCGATTTGAAACGACATATTCATTTTTGCTTATTTTACCGAGTTAATTCCCGCACGACATTAACTAATAGCAATCAACCAGTTACTGTAACGAACATTTGATTTTTAGACCGACACGCACTCTCCTGGGCCCATAACCTGTTGCAGGAGTTTGTGTAAATCAATTAATGAAAGACACAACGAAGTGGTACGGTCGAACGTTTTCAGAACTAAGGATAAAGAGTAATACAAAAAAAAAGGGAAAAAAAAAAAGTCCAAAACTAAAAAAAAAAAAAACCAACACTCAAAAAAAAAAATAAAATAAAAAAAAAAAAAAAAAAAAAAAAAAAAAAAAAAAAAAAAAAAAAAAAAAAAAAAAAAACACACACAAAAAAAAAAAAAAAAAAAAAAAAAAAAAACAAAAAAAAAAACAAAAAAAAAAAAAAAAAAAAAAAAATTAAAGGCTGCTGCTCGTACATTTGTACTGAAAACGTTGACTTGAATAACTCCTGTGTTATTGGTCCGATCGGATTGTAATTTGGAGAATATGTTCATATGGCATTTAGCATTATACATACCAAAGCAGAACTTTCTAAGTTTAATACTTTGCTTAATAATCGTAAATTACCGATTTGCGGGGGCGGTGGGCGTGGCATCAAACATTTGAAATAAACTTTGTCTGCTTGGGAAATATAGGAACCTCCATGCCAAATTTGGTGTCTCTAGCTTTTTAATAGTTGAGATCCGTTGTCTCAAACAAACAGACGGACAGCCGGACAGACGGACAGACGGACAGACAGACGGACAGACGGACATGTCTCAATCGACTCGGCTAGTGATCCTGAGCAAGAATATATATACTTTATGGGGTCTGCCACGCCTCCTTATGCCTGTTACATACATCTCACAAAGTTAGTATACCCTTTTTTGACCATTTTCAATGGTCGAAGGGTATAATGATGCTTCATACAATGTTGCCAGTCTATTCAGTAGCGGCTGTACAGTGTTGCCGGATAATATGTTAGCTTACTTTAGAATGTTAACGGCTGTTACATATTCAATATGTTTTCTTTTCCAAAAATTTTGAAAATTTGTTGAAATATTTATTTTTCAAAAATTTTTAATTTTTTTTTTCAAAATTTTTAAAAATTTTTGAAATTGTTTTTTTTCCAATTTTTTTTTAATTTTTTTTCCAAAATTTTTTAAAATTTTTTTTCCAAAATGTTTTGAAAATTTTTTTTTCCAAAAATTTTTTGAATTTCTTTCCAAAATTTTTTTGGAAATTTTTTTTTTCCTAAATTTTTTTTCCAAAATTTTTTTGAAATTTTTTTTTCAAAATTTGTGGAATATTTTCTTTCAAAATATTTGTGAAATTTTTGAAATTTTTTTGAAAATTTTGAAAATTTTTTTGAAATTTTTGAAAATTTGTTGAAATTTTTTTTTTCCAAAATTTTTTTGGAAATTTTTATACCCTTGCAGAGGGTATATTAATTTTAGCCAGAAGTTTGCAACGCACCTTAGGAGACATCTCCGACCCTATAAAGTATATATATTCTGAATCAGAATAAACAAAGGAGTCCAAAAATGGATGTCCGTCTGTCCGTCCGTCCGTCCGTCCGGCCGTCCGTCAGTCCGTCTGTTACAACGCAAACTAGTCTCTCAGTTTTTGAGCTATCTTCATGAAACTTGGCATACAAGCTTCTTATTGCTGCGCGCTGTAAATAAGTCGGAACGAGCCAGATCGGACCGATATATCGTATAGCTGTCATAGAAACTATCGGCCGATTTTTTGTTGTTTTTCAAGATATTGCAACAAGATTTGGGAAATCTTATTCTTATTACGTTCCTAATGTGCTGTCAAAATTGTATCAAAATCGGACCACTATAACATATAGCTGCCATAGGAACAATCGGCTGAAATTAGGGTTTTTGTATGCAAACCTGTTTTGTTCTTTGAAATACAGCACATTATCAATACTTTTTAATGTTATACAGTAACCCGTCCTTAGTTTTTCCATTTAAATATCTCAGACGTTTATATTCTATAGCTATTATAGGAACAATCAGTCAGTCCGTCTGTCTGTTGCAACGCAAATTAGTCCCCCAGTTATTGAGCTATCTTCATAAAAGTTGGCTCACAAGCTTCCTCATTCTGCCTTCATTAAAGAAGTCGGAACGGGCCAGATCGGACTGATATATCGTACAGCTGCCTATCGGTCGATTTTCGATATTTCAAGATATAGCTATCAGGCTTACCACATCCAAATCTAAGTATGTCCTTAATAATAAAGTTTCATCAAAATCGAAGTTTTATAACTTATAACGATCAACGATCGGCCTAATGAAGGTACCTGTTGCAATTTTATGAAAATCTGAGTACCATTACATATAGCTGTGTACAACTGCAAGGGTATAAAACCTTCGGCAAGCCGAAGGTAGCCTTGCTTTCTTGTTTTTTTCTAAATTTTTTTTTCCCAAAATTTCTTGATATTTTTTTTTTTCAAAAATTTTCAAATTTTTTTTCCAAAATTTTTAAAGTTTTTTTTTCAAAATTTTTGAAAATTTTTTGAAATCTGTTTTCAAAAATTTTTTTGGAAATTTTTTTTCCAGAATTTCTTGAAATTTTTTTTTCAAAAATTTTCAAATTAGTTTTCCAAAATTTTTTGAAATTTTTTTGAATATTTTTTTAAATTCTTGGATATTTTTTGAAAATTTTAAAATTTTTTGAAATTTTTTGAAATTTTTTAAAATTTTTTGAAATTTTTTTTCCAAAATTTTTTTGGAAATTTTGTTTTTCCTAAATTTTTTTCCCAAAATTTTTTGAAATTTTTTTTTTTTTAAATTTTCAAATTTATTCTCCAGAATTTTTTTGAAAAATTTTTGAATATTTTTTTATATCATTGAATAATTTCTGAAATTTTTTGAAATTTATTTTAAATTTTTTATTTTTGAAAAATTTTGAAATTTTTGAAAATATTTTAAAATTTTTTGTTTTTCAAATTTTTTTTTTTTTTTCAAAATTTTTTGATTTTTTTTTCAAAATTTTTAAATTTTGCAAAATTTTTAAAATTTTTTTTTCAAAATTTTTTAAATTTTTTTTTTTCAAAATTTTTTGAATTTTTTTTCAAAATTTTTGAAATTTAATTTTTTAAATTTTTTTCCAAATATTTTTAAAATTTTTTTTCCAAAATTTTGAAATATTTTTTTAAATTCTTGAAAATTTTTTGAAATTTTTTGAAATTTTTTTTGAAATTTTGAAAATTTTTTTGAAATTTTTGAAAATTTTTTAATTTTTGAAAATTGTTTTTTAATTTTTTTTTACAATTTTTTTTTTTTTAATTTTTTGAATTTTTTTTTTAACATTTTTTTTATTCCAAAAATTATTGAAAATTTTTGGAATTTTTTTTAAATTCTTGAAAATTTTTTGAAAATTTTTTTTTCCAAAATTATTTGAAATTTTTTTTTTCCAAAAATTTTGAAAATTGTTTTTTCAAAATTTTGCAAATATTTTTTTTTTCAAAATATTTTGAAATTGATTTTTCCAAAATTTTTTGAAATATTATTTTCCAACATTTTTTTGGAAATAAATTTTTTTTTTTTTAAATTTTTTTCCAAAAAATTTTTTAAAATTTTTCCAAATTTTTTTTTTTTTTTTTTTGAAATTTGAAATTTTTTTCCAAAATTTTTTTTTTCAAAATTTTTGAAATTAATATTTTTTTTTTAATTTTGAATGTTTTCAAATTTTTCCAAACTTTTTGAAATTTTTTTTTTCCAAAATTTTAAAAATTTTTTTTTTCAAAATTTTTGAAATTTTTTTTCCAAAATTTTTAAAATTTTTTCAAAAATTTTTGAAATTTTGAAAGTTATTTTCAAAATTTTTATTTACAAAATTTTTGAAATTTTTTTTTCCAAAAGTTCTTGAATTTTTTTTTTCAAAATTTTTTGAAATTTTTTTTTTTCCAAAATTTTTTAAATTTTTTTTTCCAAAATTTTTGAAAAATTTTTGAAATTTTTTTTCCAAAATTTTGAATTTTTTTTTTTCCAAAATTTTTGAATTTTTTTTTTTTGAAAAATTTTTTCCAAAATTTTGAATTTTTTTCCAAAATTTTTTGAAAATTTTTTTTCCAAAATTTTGAAAATTTTTTTGAAATTTTGAAAATTTTTGAATTTTTTCAAAGTTTAAAAAAATTTTTTGAAAATTTTTTTTTCCAAAATTTTTTAAAAATTTTTTTTCCAAAATTTTTTGAATATTTTTTTTCCAAAACTTTTTGAATTTTTTTTCCAAAATGTTTGGAAAATTTTTTGAAATTTTTGAAAATTTTTGAATTTTTTCAAAGTTTATAAAAATTTGAATTTTTTTTTTCCAAAAGTTCTTGAATTTTTTTTCCAAAATTTTTTGAAATTTTTTTTTTCCAAAATTTTTTAAATATTTGTATCCAAAATTATTGAAAATTTAAAAATTTTTAATTTTTTTAAATATTTTTCCAAAATTTTCTGAATTTTTTTTTCCAAGTTTTGAAATTTTTATTTCCAAAATTTTTTGAAATTCTTATTTCCAAAATTTTTGCTGCTTTTTTTTCCAAAATTTTTGAATTTTTTTCCAACATTATTGATTTTTTTTTCCAAAATTTGTTAATTTTTTTTAAAATTTTTGAAAATGTTTAGAATTTTTTTTCCAAAAATTTTGAAAATTTTTTTTCCAAAATTTTTTGATTTTTTTTTCTTCAAAGTTTATTAAATTTTTTTCCAAAATTTTTTGGATTTTTTTTTCAAAATTTTTTGAATTTTTTTTTCAAAATTATTAAAATTTTTTTTCCAACATTTTTTGAAATTCTTATTTCCAAAATTTTGTTAATTTTTTTTTTTTCAAAATTTTTGAAATTTTTTTGAAATTTTGAAAATAGATTTTTTAAAATTTTTTGAAATTTTTTAAAATTTTTTGAAATTTTTTAAAATTTTTTGAAGTTATTTTTCCAAAATTTTTTTGAAAATTTTGATTTTTAAATTTTTTTCCCAAAATTTCTTGAAATTTTTTTTTTTTTAATTTTCAAATTTTTTTTCCAAAATTTTTTTAAAATTTTTTTGAATATTTTTTTAAATTATTGAATATTTTCTGAAATTTTTAAAATTTTTTTTTGAAAATTTTTGTAATTTTTGAAAATTTTTGAAATTTTTTTATTTTTGAAAATTTTTTAAAATTGTTTTTCAAAAGTTTTTGAAATTTATTTTTTTCAAAATTTTTGAAAATTTTTTTTCCAAAATTTTTTGATTTTTTTTTTTTCAAAGTTTATTAAAAATTTTTTTTTTTTTTTTTTTTTTTCAAAATTTTTTGAATTTTTTTTCAAAATTTTTAAAATTTTTTTCAAATTTTTGAAAATTTTTCCAAAATTTTTTTTGAAATTTTGAAAATAATTTTTCAAAATTTTTGAAATTTTTTTTTTGAATTTTTTTTCCAAAATTTTTTTGAAAATTTTTTTCCAAATTTTTTTTGAAATTTTTTTTCCAAAATTTTTTATTTTTCAAATTTTTTTCCAAAATTTTTGAAATTTTTTTTTTTAAATTATTGAATATTTTCTGAAATTTTTGAAAATTTTGAAATTTTTGAAATTTTTGAAAAATTTTTAAAAATTTTTTTTCAAAAATTTTTTTTTTTAAATTTTCAAATTTTTTGATTTTTTTTTTTTCAAAATTTTTTGAACATTTTTTTTCCAAAATTTTATGAATTTTTTTTTTCAAAATTTTGAAAAATTTTTTTTTTTTTCCAAAATGTTTTTTTTCTTAAAAATTTTTGAAAATTTTCCAAAATTTTGAAATTTTTTTTTGAAATTTTTGAAAATTTTTTTTACAAAATTTTTTGAAATTTTTTTTTTAAATTCTTGAAAATTTTGAGAATTTTTTTTCCAAAATTTTTCAAATTTTTTTTTTTTCCAAAAATTTTGAAAATTTTTTTTCCAATTTTTTTTTTGATTTTTTTTTTCAAAGTTTTTTAAAATTTTTCTTTCCAAAATTTTGGAAATATTTTTTTAAATTCTTGAAAATTTTTTGAAATTTTTGAAATTTTTTTGAAATTTTTGAACATTTTTTGAAATTTTTGAGAATTTTTTTTAATTTTTTTTTCAAATTTTTTGAATTTTTTTCCAACATTTTTGATTTTTTTTCCAAATTTTTAAATTTTTTTTAAAATTTTTTTCCAAAAGTTTTTGAATTTTTTTTTTTCCAAAATTTTTTGAAAATTTTTTTCCAAAATTTTGAAAATTTTTTCAAATTTTTTTAAAAATTTTTAACATTTTGAAATTTGAATTTTTCCAAAGTTTTTAAAAATTTTTTGAAATTTTTTTTCAAAATTTTTAAAATTTTTTTTTCCAAAATTTTGAATCTTTTTTTCCAAAATTTTTGAAATTTTTTTTTTTAAATATTTTGAAAATTTTTTTTCCAAAATTTTTTGAAATTTTTTTTCCAAAATTTTTTAAATTTTTTTTCAAAAATTTTTGAAAATTTTTTTTCCAAAATTTTTGAACATTTTTTTTTTCAAAATTTTTAAATATTTTTGAAATTTTTTTTCAAAATTTTTTTCCAAAATTTTGAAATTTTTTTTTCCAAAATTTTTTAAATTGTTTTTTTTTCAAAATTTTTGAAATTTTTTTTTCCAAAATATTTTGAAATTTTTTTTCCAAATTTTTTTTTTGAATTTTTTAAATTTTTTAAAAATTTTGACATTTTTTTCCAAAAGTTTTGAGAATTTTTTTTTATTCAAAATTTTTTTCAAAATTTTTAAAATTTTTTTTCAAAATTTTTAAAATTATTTTTCCAAAATTGTTTGAAATTTTTTTTCCAAAATTTTTAAATTTTTTTTCAAAATATTTTAATATTTTTTTCAAAAATTTCTGAAATTTTTTTTCCAAAATTTTTTAAAAATTATTTTTCCAACATTTTTTTTTTTTCAAAATTTTTTGAAATTTTTTTAATTTTCAAAATTTTTTCAAAATTTTTTTTTTTTCAAAAATTTTTAAAATTTTTTTTTCCAAAATTTTTGAAAATTTTTTTTTCAAAATTTTTGAAATTTTATTTTTTTTTAATTTTTTGAAAATTTTTTTTCCAAAATTTTTTAAAATTTTTTTTCCAAAATTTTTAATTTTTTTAAATTTTTTTTTTCCAAAATTTTTGAATTTTTTTTTTCTCAAAATTTTTTTAAATTTTTTTTTTTTTTCAAAATTTTTTGAAATTTTTTTCCAAAATTTTTAAAAATTTTTTTCAAAATTCAAAATTTTTGAATTTTTTTTCAAAAATTTGAAATTTTTTTCCAAAATTTTGAAAATTTTTTTTCCAAAATTTTTGAAAATTTTTTTTTCAAAATTTTCTAAAATTTTTTCAAATTTTGAAATTTTTTTTCCAAAATTTTTAAAAAAATTTTTTTTTTTTCCAAAATTTTTGAAAATTTTTTTTTTTTTTCAAAAATTTTTTTTTTTTTTTTCAAAAATTTTTTTTTTTTTTTTTTTTTTTTTCCAAAAATTTTGAAAATTTTTTTTTCAAAATTTTTTGAAAATTTTTTTTAAAAAAATTTTTGAAATTTTTTTTTTCCAAAATTTTTTGAAAATTTTTTTTCCAAAATTTTGAAATTTTTTTTTTTTCCAAAATTTTGAAAATTTTTTTTTCCAAAATTTTGAAAATTTTTTTTTTTCCAAAATTTTGAAAATTTTTTTTTCCAAAATTTTGAAAAATTTTTTTTTCCAAAATTTTTTTTTTTTTTTTTTCAAAATTTTGATTTTTTTTTTCCAAAATTTTTTATTTTTTTTTCCAAAAATTTAAAAATTTTTTTCCAAAAATTTTATATTTTTTTTTCCAAAATTTTTTTTTTTTTTTTTTTTTTTTTTTTTTTTTTTTTTTTTTTTTTTTTTTTCCAAAATTTTTTTTTTTTTTGAAAATTTTTTTTTCCAAAATTTTGAAAATTTTTTTTTTCCAAAAATTTTGAAAATTTTTTTTTCCAAAATTTTGAAAATTTTTTTTTTTCAAAAATTTGAAAATTTTTTTTTTCCAAAATTTTGAAATTTTTTTTCCAAAATTTTGAAAATTTTTTTTTCCATTTTTTTTTGAAAATTTTTTTTTTCCAAAAATTTTGAAAATTTTTTTTTTTCCAAAATTTTTGAAAATTTTTTTTCCAAAAAATTTTTTTTTTTTTTTCCAAATTTTTTTTTCCAAAATTTTTTTTTTTTTTTTTTTTTTTTCCAAAATTTTGAAAATTTTTTTTTCCAAAATTTTTGAAAATTTTTTTTCCAAAATTTTGAAAATTTTTTTTTTCCAAAAATTTTGAAAATTTTTTTTTCAAAAAATTTTGAAAATTTTTTTTTTTCCAAAAATTTTGAAATTTTTTTTTTTTTCAAAAAATTTTTTTTTTCCAAAATTTTTTTTTTCCAAAAATTTTGAAAATTTTTTTTTTTCCAAAATTTTTGAAATTTTTTTTTTTCCAAAATTTTGAAAAATTTTTTTTTTTGAAAATTTTTTTTCCAAAATTTTGAAAATTTTTTTTTTTTTGAAAATTTTTTTTTTTTCCAAAATTTTGAAAATTTTTTTTTCCAAAATTTTGAAAATTTTTTTTTTCCAAAAATTTTGAAAATTTTTTTTTCCAAAATTTTTTTTTTTTTTTTCAAAATTTTTTTTTTCCAAAAATTTTGAAAAATTTTTTTTTTTCCAAAATTTTGAAAATTTTTTTTTCCAAAAATTTTGAAAATTTTTTTTTTTTCCAAAATTTTGAAAATTTTTTTTTCCAAAATTTTGAAAATTTTTTTTTCCAAAATTTTGAAAATTTTTTTTTTTTTTTTTTTTTTTTTTTTTCCAAAATTTTTTTTTTTTTTTTTCCAAAATTTTTGAAAATTTTTTTTTCCAAAATTTTGAAATTTTTTTTTTCCAAAAATTTTGAAAATTTTTTTTTTCCAAAATTTTGAAAATTTTTTTTTTTTTTTTTTTTTTTTTTCCAAAATTTTGAAAATTTTTTTTTTCCAAAATTTTGAAAATTTTTTTTTCCAAAAATTTTGAAAATTTTTTTTTTTCCAAAATTTTTTTTTTCCAAAATTTTTTTTTTTTTTTTTTTGAAAATTTTTTTTTTCCAAAAATTTTGAAAATTTTTTTTTCCAAAAATTTTGAAAAATTTTTTTTCCAAAATTTAAAAAAATTTTGAAAATTTTTTTTTCCAAAATTTTTGAATTTTTTTTTTTCCAAAAAATTTTGAAAATTTTTTTTTTCCAAAATTTTTGAAAATTTTTTTTTCCAAAAATTTTTTTTTTTTTTTTCCAAAAATTTTTGAATTTTTTTTTTTCCAAAATTTTGAAAATTTTTTTTTTTCCAAAAATTTTGAAAATTTTTTTTTTTCCAAAATTTTTGAAAAATTTTTTTTTCCAAAATTTTGAAAATTTTTTTTTTCCAAAAATTTTGAAAATTTTTTTTTTCCAAAAATTTTGAAATTTTTTTTTTTCCAAAATTTTGAAAATTTTTTTTTCCAAAATTTTTTAAAAAATTTTTTTTTTCCAAAATTTTTGAAAATTTTTTTTTTTCCAAAATTTTGAAATTTTTTTTTCCAAAAAATTTTGAAAATTTTTTTTTCCAAAAATTTTGAAAAAAATTTTTTTTCAAAAATTTTGAAAATTTTTTTTTCCAAAATTTTGAAAATTTTTTTTTTCCAAAAATTTTGAAAATTTTTTTTTTTCCAAAATTTTAAAAAAATTTTTTTTTTTTTTTTTTTCCAAAATTTTTTTTTCCAAAATTTTTTTTTTTTTTTCAAAAATTTTGAAAATTTTTTTTTCCAAATTTTTTGAAAATTTTTTTTTCCAAAATTTTGAAAATTTTTTTTTTTAAAAATTTTTTTCCAAAAATTTTTTTCCAAAATTTTTTTTTTCAAAATTTTTGAAATTTTTTTTTTTCCAAAAATTTTTGAAATTTTTTTTTTTTAAAAATTTTGAAAATTTTTTTTTTCCAAAATTTTGAAAATTTTTTTTTTCCAAAATTTTTTTGAAAAATTTTTTTTTTCCAAAATTTTGAAAATTTTTTTTTCCAAAATTTTGAAAATTTTTTTTTTTTCAAAATTTTGAAAAAAATTTTTTTCCAAAATTTTGAAAATTTTTTTTTTCCAAAATTTTTTTTTTTTTTTTCCAAAAATTTTGAAAATTTTTTTTCCAAAATTTTGAAAATTTTTTTTCCAAAAATTTTGAAAAATTTTTTTTTCCAAAAATTTTTGTTTTTTTTTTCCAAAATTTTGAAAATTTTTTTTTCCAAAATTTTGAAAAATTTTTTTTCCAAAATTTTGAAAATTTTTTTTCCAAAAATTTTGAAAATTTTTTTTTTCCAAAATTTTGAAATTTTTTTTTTTCCAAATTTTTTTTTTGAAAATTTTTTTTTCCAAAATTTTGAATTTTTTTTTTTCCAAAATTTTAAAAATTTTTTTTTTTCCAAAATTTTTGAAATTTTTTTTTTCCAAAAATTTTTGAAAATTTTTTTTTTTCCAAAATTTTTGAAATTTTTTTTTCCAAAAATTTGAAAAATTTTTTTCCAAAATTTTTTTTTTTCCAAAATTTTGAAAATTTTTTTTTTCCAAAATTTTGAAAATTTTTTTTTCCAAAATTTTGAAAAATTTTTTTCCAAAATTTTTGAAAAATTTTGAAAAAAAAATTTTTTTTTTTCCAAAAATTTTTTTTTTTTTTTTTTTTTGAAAATTTTTTTTTTTTCCAAAATTTTGAATTTTTTTTTTTTTTCCAAAATTTTTTTGAAAATTTTTTTTCCAAAAATTTTGAAAATTTTTTTTCCTGAAAACTTTTTCTAACTTGTTCTCAGTAACTTGAGAAATCCTTCAGTAACTTGAGTAACCTTTTTTTTCCAAACTTTAAACTTTTCCAAAACTTTTGAAAAATCCTTCAAAATCTCCTTTTTTCCAAAACTTTAAAAAATTTTTTTCCAAAATTTTAAAATTTTTTTCCACTTGAAACTTTTTTTTCCAAAAAATTTACTTTTGTAAAAATTTGGGTAATCTTTTCCCCAAAATTTTGAAAATTTTTTTTTTCCAAAATTTTGAAATTTTTTTTTCAAAATTTTGAATAATTTTTTTCCAAAATTTTTTTTTTTTTCAAAATTTTGAAAATTTTTTTTCAAAATTTTGAAAATTTTTTTTTCAAAAATCCTAAATTGCAAAATTTTTTTTTTCTTGAAAATCTTTTCAAAATCTTAAGTTTTTTTCCAACTTCAAAATTTTCTTTGAAATTTTTTTTTTTTTTCCAAAAACTTGAAAATTTTTTTTCCAAAAATTTTGAAAATTCTTTTTTTCAAAAATTTTTTTTTTTCAAAATCTTTGAAACTTTTTTTTTTCCAAAAATTTTGAAAATTTTTTTTCAAAAATTTGAAAATTTTTTTTTCCAAAATTTTGAAAATTTTTTTTGACTTTTTTTTCCAAAATTTTGAAAATTTTTTATTCCAAAATTTTGAAAATTTTTTTTTCCAAAAATTTTGAAAAATTTTTTCCAAACTTTGAAATTTTGAAATTTTTTTCCAAAAATCTTGAAAATTTTTCAGTTATTGAAAATTTTTCCAAATTTTTTTTTTCCAAAAATTTTGAAATCCTTTTTCTTCAGTAACTTTAAAAATTTTTGAAAATTTTTGAAAATTTTTTTTTTTCAAAATCTTGAAATATTTTTTTTTCCAAAACTTTGAAAATTTTTTTTTTTCCTTGAAAATTTTGAAAATTTTTTTTTTTTTTTTTCCAAAATTTTGAAAATTTTTTTTTTTTCCAAAAATTTGAAAAATTTTTTTTTTTTTCCAAAAATTTTGAAAATTTTTTTTTTCAAAAATTTTGAAAATTTTTTTTTCCAAAATTTGACTTCTTGAAAATTTTTTCAAATTTTTTTTTTCTCAAAAATTTTGAAAATTTTTTTTTCCAAAATTTTGAAAATTTTTTTTTCAAACATTTTGAAAATTTTTTTTTTTCCAAAATTTTGAAAATTTTTTTTTTTCCAAAATTTTGAAAATTTTTTTTCCAAAATTTTGAAAATTTTTTTTTTTCAAAAATTTTGAAATATTTTTTTTTCAAAAATTTTGAAAATTTTTTTTCCAAAATTTTGAAAATTTTTTTTCAAAAATTTGAAAAATTTTTTTTCCAAAATTTTTGAAAATTTTTTTCCAAAATTTTTGAATTTTTTTTTTTCCAAAATTTTGAATTTTTTTTTCCAAAATTTTGAAAATTTTTTTTTTTCAAAAATTTTGAACATTTTTTTTTTCCAAAATTTTTTTTTCCAAAAAATTTTGAAATTTTTTTTTTTTCCAAAAATTTAAAAATTTTTTTTTCCAAAATTTTTGAAAATTTTTTTTCCAAAAATTTTGAAATTTTTTTTTTTCCAAAAATTTTGAAAATTTTTTTTTTCCAAAATTTTGAAAATTTTTTTTTCCCAAAAATTTTGAAAATTTTTTTTTTTTTTTTTCCAAAATTTTGAAAATTTTTTTTCAAAAATTTTAAAAGTTTTTTTTTTTTTAAAAATTTTTTTTTTTCCAAAATTTTGATTTTTTTTTCCAAAATTTTGAATTTTTTTTTTTTCCAAAATTTTTGAAAATTTTTTTTTTTCCAAAATTTTGAAAATTTTTTTTTTCCAAAATTTTTGAAATTTTTTTTCCAAAATTTTGAAAATTTTTTCAATTTTTTGAAACATTTTTTTTTGAAATTTTTTTCCAAAATTTTTCTTTGAAATTTTTGAGTAACTTTTTTTTCCAAAAATTTTGAAAATTTTTTTTTCCAAAATTTTTGAAAATTTTTTTTCCAAAATTTTTTGAAAATTTTTTTTTCCAAAATTTAAAAAATTTTTTTTTCCAAAATTTTTTTTTTTTTTTGAAAATTTTTTTTCCAAAAATTTGAAAATTTTTTTCCAAAATTTTTGAAAATTTTTTTTTTTCCAAAAATTTTGAATTTTTTTTTTTTCCAAAATTTTGAAAAATTTTTTTCCAAAATTTTGAAAATTTTTTTTTTCCAAAATTTTGAAAATTTTTTTTCCAAATTTTGAAAAATTTTTGAAAATTTTTTTTTGAAAATTTTTTTCCAAAAATTTTGAATTTTTTTTTTTTTTCCAAAATTTTGAAAATTTTTTTTTCCAAAATTTTTTTTTGAAAATTTTTTTTTTTTTTTTTTTCCAAAATTTTGAAAATTTTTTTTTCCAAAAATTTTTAAATTTTTTTTTTTTTCAAAAATTTGAAATTTTTTTCCAAAATTTTGAAAATTTTTTTTGAAAATTTTTTTTTTTCAAAATTTTGAAAATTTTTTTTCCAAAATTTTTAAAAATTTTTTTTTTTCCAAAATTTTGAAAATTTTTTTTTTTTTTCCAAAATTTTTTTTTCCAAAAATTTTGAAATTTTTTTTTTCCAAAATTTTGAAAATTTTTTTTTCCAAAATTTTTCTTTGAAAAATTTTTTTTTCCAAAATTTTGAAAATTTTTTTTCCAAAATTTTGAAAATTTTTTTTTTTTTCAAAAATTTTTTTTTTTTAAAAATTTTTTTGAAAATTTTTTTCCAAAATTTTTGAAAATTTTTTTTCTTAAAATTTTGAAAATTTTTTTTTCCAAAAATTTTTGAAAATTTTTTTTTTCCAAAAATTTTGAAAATTTTTTTTTTCCAAAAAATTTTTTCAAAATTTTGAAATTTTTCTCAAAATTTTGAAAATTTTTTTTCCAAAATTTTGAAAATTTTTTTTTTCAAAAATTTGAAAATTTTTTTTTTCCAAAATTTTGAAAAATTTTTTTTTCCAAAATTTTGAAAATTTTTTTCCAAAATTTATTTTTTTCCAAAAATTTTGAAAATTTTTTTTCCAAAATTTTTTGAAAATTTTTTTTTTTTTTTTTGAAATTTTTTTTTTTCCAAAATTTTGAAAATTTTTTTTTCCAAAAATTTGAAAATTTTTTTTTCCAAAAATTTTGAAAATTTTTTTTTCCAAAAATTTTGAAAATTTTTTTTTTTTTTTTTTTTGAAATTTTTTTTTTTTCCAAAATTTTTTTTTTTTTCCAAAAATTTTGAAATTTTTTTTTCCAAAATTTTGAAAAATTTTTTTTCCAAAAATTTTGAAAATTTTTTTTCCAAAATTTTTGAAAATTTTTTTTTCCAAAAATTTTGAAACAAAAATTTGAAAATTTTTTTTTTCCAAAATTTTAAAAATTTTTCCAAAAATTTTGAAAATTTTTTTCCAAAAACCAAAAATTTTTCCAAAATTTTTTTCCAAAATTTTGAAAATTTTTTTCCAAAATTTTAAAATTTTTGCCAAAATTTTTTTGAAAAATTTTGAAAATTTTTTTCAAAAATTTTGAAAAAATTTTTTTTTCCAAAATTTTGAAAATTTTTTTTCCAAAAAATTTTGAAAATTTTTTTTCCAAAATTTTGAAAATTTTTTTTTTCCAAAAATTTTTGAAAATTTTTTTAAAAATTTTTTTTTTTCCAAAATTTTGAAAATTTTTTTTTCCAAAATTAAATTTTTTTTTTTTGAAAAATTTTGAAAATTTTAAAAATTTTTTTTCCAAAATTTTGAAATTTTTTTTTTTTTCCAAAATTTTAAAAATTTTTTTTTTTCCAAACTTTTTTGAAAATTTTTTTCCAAATTTTTTTAAAAATCCTTTTTTTTTTTCCAAAATTTTGAAATTTTTTTTCAAAAATTTTGAAAATTTTTTTTTTTTAAAATTTTTTTTTTTCCAAAAATTTTGAAAAATTTTTTTTTTTCCAAAAATTTTGAAAATTTTTTTTTCAAACTTTATTTTTTGAAAATTTTTTTTTCAAAAATTTGAAAAATTTTTTTTTCCAAAATTTTGAAAATTTTTTTTTTTCCAAAATTTTTGAAATTTTTTTTGAAAATTTTTTTTCCAAAATTTTTGAAAATTTTTTTTTCCAAAATTTTGAAAATTTTTTTTTCCAAAATTTTTTTTTTCAAAAATTTTTTTTTTTATTTTTCCAAAATTTTTTTTTTTTTCAAAATTTTGAAAAATTTTTTTTCCAAAATTTTTGAAAATTTTTTTTTCCCAAAAATTTTTTTTTGAAAAAACTTTTTTTTTTTTCCAAAATTTTGAATTTTTTTTTTTTTCCAAAATTTTGAAAATTTTTTTTTTGAAAATTTTTTTTTCCAAAAATTTGAAAATTTTTTTTTCCAAAATTTTTGAAAATTTTTTTTTTTCCAAAATTTTGAAAATTTTTTGAAATTTTTTTTTTTTCCAAAATTTTTTTTTTTTTTTTTTAAAAATTTTTTGAAACTTTTTTTTTCTTCAAAAATTTGAAAATTTTTTTTTTTCCAAAAATTTTTTTTTTTCCAAAATTTTGAAATTTTTTTTTTTTTTAAAATTTTGAAATTTTTTTTCCAAAATTTTTGAAAATTTTTTTCCAAAATTTTGAAAAAATTTTGAAAATTTTTTTTTCCAAAAATTTTGAAAATTTTTTTTTCCAAAAATTTTGAAAATTTTTTTTTCCAAAAATTTTGAAAATTTTTTTTTCCAAAAATTTTGAAAAATTTTTTTTTCCAAAAATTTTTGAAAAATTTTTTTTTCCAAAAATTTTGAAAAATTTTTTTTTCCAAAAATTTTGAAAAATTTTTTTTTCCAAAAATTTTGAAAATTTTTTTTTCCAAAATTTTGAAAAATTTTTTTTTCCAAAAATTTTGAAAATTTTTTTTTCCAAAAATTTTGAAAATTTTTTTTTCCAAAATTTTTGAAAAATTTTTTTTTCCAAAAATTTTTGAAAATTTTTTTTTCCAAAAATTTTTGAAAAATTTTTTTTTCCAAAAATTTTTGAAAAATTTTTTTTTCCAAAAATTTTTGAAAAATTTTTTTTTCCAAAAATTTTGAAAAATTTTTTTTTCCAAAAATTTTGAAAAATTTTTTTTTCCAAAAATTTTGAAAAATTTTTTTTTCCAAAAATTTTGAAAATTTTTTTTTCCAAAAATTTTTGAAAATTTTTTTTTCCAAAAATTTTGAAAAATTTTTTTTTCCAAAAATTTTGAAAAATTTTTTTTTCCAAAAATTTTGAAAATTTTTTTTTCCAAAAATTTTGAAAAATTTTTTTTTCCAAAAATTTTGAAAATTTTTTTTTCCAAAAATTTTGAAAAATTTTTTTTTCCAAAAATTTTTGAAAATTTTTTTTTCCAAAAATTTTGAAAAATTTTTTTTTCCAAAATTTTTGAAAAATTTTTTTTTCCAAAAATTTTGAAAAATTTTTTTTTCCAAAAATTTTGAAAAATTTTTTTTTCCAAAAATTTTGAAAAATTTTTTTTTCCAAAAATTTTGAAAAATTTTTTTTTCCAAAAATTTTTGAAAAATTTTTTTTTCCAAAAATTTTTGAAAAATTTTTTTTTCCAAAAATTTTGAAAATTTTTTTTTCCAAAAATTTTGAAAAATTTTTTTTTCCAAAAATTTTGAAAATTTTTTTTTCCAAAATTTTTGAAAAATTTTTTTTTCCAAAAATTTTGAAAAATTTTTTTTTCCAAAAATTTTGAAAAATTTTTTTTTCCAAAAATTTTGAAAAATTTTTTTTTCCAAAAATTTTGAAAAATCTTTTTTTCCAAAAATTTTTGAAAATTTTTTTTTCCAAAAATTTTGAAAATTTTTTTTTCCAAAAATTTTTGAAAAATTTTTTTTTCCAAAAATTTTGAAAATTTTTTTTTCCAAAAATTTTGAAAATTTTTTTTTCCAAAAATTTTGAAAAATTTTTTTTCCAAAAATTTTGAAAAAATTTTTTTTTCCAAAAATTTTGAAAAATTTTTTTTCCAAAAATTTTGAAAAATTTTTTTTTCCAAAAATTTTGAAAATTTTTTTTTCCAAAAATTTTTGAAAAATTTTTTTTTCCAAAAATTTTGAAAATTTTTTTTTCCAAAAATTTTGAAAAATTTTTTTTTCCAAAAATTTTGAAAATTTTTTTTTCCAAAAATTTTGAAAAATTTTTTTTCCAAAAATTTTTGAAAATTTTTTTTTCCAAAAATTTTGAAAATTTTTTTTTCCAAAAATTTTGAAAAATTTTTTTTTCCAAAAATTTTGAAAATTTTTTTTTCCAAAAATTTTGAAAATTTTTTTTTCCAAAAATTTTGAAAACTTTTTTTTTCCAAAAATTTTGAAAATTTTTTTTTTCCAAAAATTTTGAAAAATTTTTTTTCCAAAAATTTTGAAAATTTTTTTTTCCAAAATTTTTTGAAAAATTTTTTTTTTCCAAAAATTTTGAAAAATTTTTTTTTCCAAAAATTTTGAAAATTTTTTTTCCAAAATTTTTTTTTCCAAAAATTTTGAAAAATTTTTTTTTCCAAAAATTTTGAAAAATTTTTTTTCCAAAAATTTTGAAAATTTTTTTTTCCAAAATTTTGAAAATTTTTTTTTCCAAAAATTTTTGAAAATTTTTTTTCCAAAAATTTTTGAAAATTTTTTTTTCCAAAAATTTTGAAAAATTTTTTTTCCAAAAATTTTGAAAAATTTTTTTTCCAAAAATTTTGAAAATTTTTTTTCCAAAAATTTTGAAAAATTTTTTTTTCCAAAAATTTTGAAAATTTTTTTTTCCAAAAATTTTGAAAATTTTTTTTTCCAAAAATTTTGAAAAATTTTTTTTTCCAAAAATTTTGAAAAATTTTTTTTTCCAAAAATTTTGAAAAATTTTTTTTTCCAAAAATTTTGAAAATTTTTTTTTCCAAAAATTTTGAAAAATTTTTTTTTCCAAAAATTTTGAAAATTTTTTTTTTCCAAAAATTTTGAAAAATTTTTTTTTCCAAAAATTTTGAAAAATTTTTTTTTCCAAAAATTTTGAAAAATTTTTTTTCCAAAAATTTTGAAAAATTTTTTTTTCCAAAATTTTGAAAAATTTTTTTTTCCAAAAATTTTGAAAATTTTTTTTTCCAAAAATTTTTGAAAAATTTTTTTTTCCAAAAATTTTGAAAAATTTTTTTTTCCAAAAATTTTGAAAAATTTTTTTTTCCAAAATTTTTGAAAATTTTTTTTTCCAAAAATTTTGAAAAATTTTTTTTCCAAAAATTTTGAAAAATTTTTTTCCAAAATTTTGAAAATTTTTTTTTCCAAAAATTTTTGAAAAATTTTTTTTTCCAAAAACTTTGAAAATTTTTTTTTCCAAAAATTTTTGAAAAATTTTTTTTTCCAAAAATTTTTGAAAATTTTTTTTTCCAAAAATTTTGAAAAATTTTTTTTTCCAAAATTTTGAAAAATTTTTTTTTCCAAAATTTTTGAAAAACTTTTTTTTCCAAAAATTTTGAAAATTTTTTTTTCCAAAAATTTTGAAAATTTTTTTTTCCAAAAATTTTGAAAATTTTTTTTTCCAAAAATTTTTGAAAAATTTTTTTTTCCAAAAATTTTTGAAAATTTTTTTTTGCAAAAATTTTGAAAAACTTTTTTTCCAAAAATTTTGAAAAACTTTTTTTTCCAAAAATTTTGAAAAATTTTTTTTTCCAAAAATTTTGAAAATCTTTTTTTCCAAAAATTTTGAAAATTTTTTTTTCCAAAAATTTTGAAAAATTTTTTTTTCCAAAAATTTTGAAAATTTTTTTTCCAAAAATTTTGAAAAATTTATTTTTTCCAAAAATTTTGAAAAACTTTTTTTTCCAAAAATTTTGAAAAATTTTTTTTTCCAAAAATTTTTGAAAAATTTTTTTTTCCAAAAATTTTGAAAATTTTTTTTTCCAAAAATTTTGAAAAATTTTTTTTTCCAAAAATTTTGAAAAATTTTTTTTTCCAAAAACTTTTGAAAACTTTTTTTTCCAAAAATTTTGAAAAATCTTTTTTTCCAAAAATTTTGAAAAATTTTTTTTCCAAAAATTTTGAAAAATTTTTTTTTTCCAAAAATTTTGAAAAATTTTTTTTTCCAAAAATTTTTGAAAAACCCTTTTTTCCAAAAATTTTGAAAAATTTTTTTTTCCAAAAATCTTTGAAAAACTTTTTTTTCCAAAAACCTTTGAAAACTTTTTCCAGTAACCTTTGTAACCTTTTTTTTTTCAAAATCTTGGAGTGGGGGGGTTTTTTTCCAAAATCTTTGAAA